>SJYO01033645.1:28807071-28984551 GCA_006410555.1 Capra ibex | reverse complement strand
AGACTGTGACAAAGGTGACAAAGGGGTAGATAAAGGGTACTTCACTACCCTGGTCTACGGTACTAGAAGCAAAAGACTTACAATTCGAAATTCGGTTGAAAAAGTGAGAGGAGAAAGTGAAAGTAGTTCTCCGAAAAATCAAGGAGAAGTGACAGACGGTATTCCCACCACAGTAGACGTATAGACTCCAATAACTATAAAGAGGGTCGTTAGAACTGAGGTCGAACACAAAGAAGGTCAAGTCGTAAAGAGTACTACATGAGACGTATATTCAATTTATTCGTCCCACTGTTATATGTCGGAACTGTATGAGGAAAAGGATAAACCTTGGTCGGACAAAAAGGTACAGGTCAAGATTGACAACGAAGGACTGGACGTATATCCAAAGAGTTCTCCGTCTAGTCCACCAGACCATAAGGGTAGAGAAAGTCTTAAAAGGTGTCAAATAACACTAGGTGTGTCAGTTTCCGAAACCGTATCAGTTATTTCGTCTTTCTCTACAAAAAGACCTTGAGAGAACGAAAAAGGTACTAGGTCGCCTACAACCCGAGTTAGATTCTTCGAGGTCACTCTAAATCTTCGGAAAGTCAGGTGAATAGGGTTACGAATGTCAAGGAGAAAGTGACACCTACTTTATTATTTCTGACTTGTTGTCTTCAACTAGGGGTAAACCTCCTAAAATAAGTCAATTTGTTTTTAATACGTCTAGGGTCCGTTACTTAGAGTATAATATTAAGTGTCGTTGGGTATCCGTGTAAAGTGACTTTCGGTATCTGTAACATAGAAAAGGTGATGATTAAGACACTACTCAGATTGACTTTTTGTCGTTAGTGTTTGTAGTTGTAACCCCAAAAAAATATTAGCCATAAAAAGAAAATCGTTATATCATCTAGATCCCGACTATCCCTGGATAGTGTCTCATTATGGCTTTGTAAAAACCACATGATTTTAAATTGTGACACATTGTTTATCGAAGAAAAAAAAAAATCGTTCATAGAAGATCTCTTTGGTAATATCAACTAGAGAATTGGTCACATCCGACACACTCCCCTTCATCAAGTTGTAATTCAATAATGTCAGAAATTGAATCATAAAAATATGAAGTAAACTGTAAACTCATAAAAATTGTATAAACACCGAATATTATCCGTAAACAAATACAAAAACCAATGAATACAATATATACGGATGGTTATTCCATTACACACATAGATACACTATACATATGGGTCACCACGCCCCCTTCAGTCGGGAAGTTTATTCTGGACCAAATAACGGAAACGGTTAAAAGAACGACTTTTATGAGGACGGTACAGGTTAAAGTTCGATGGTTATACTACTATAACTTACACCTCAACCCTCCTCTACACTTGTAAACGAAGGTCGTATGGTGACATAGATATACACAAACACGGACACACACATGTGTACATTTATATGTGTATCTATAGTACATTCATATGTGTCGACACACCTATTCACACATGTGTGGTGTGTTTGTGTATATGTAGATGTGTGTGTTGATTGTCCCGATACCTCCTCACTCCTTCTGACTTAGGTCACGTTAGGGTGAAAATGGCGACTGATCAATCCTTGAACCTGTTTAGTGAATTGAAAGACACAGACAAAAGAGAAAAAGTATTTCTTGTATTATTATCCCTTGGTGACTGGTTTTAATGGACGGAATCGATCCGTGCTATTATTGGCAATCGTACCCCTCTAGGACGATTCCTTGTGTCACGACGGCGGTCCTTGATTGGTCTTAAGGTCTCTCAGGTTTTCCTCCCTCTTCTGTGGTCGGGTACTATACAGGACGATTAGAGAATCTTTAGGACTCCTTCCTGGAACTTAACCTGGTATGTACCGGTACCCATTCTACTGACCGGTCTCCGTCGGGACCTTCGATTGAGGTAATGACACTTTGGACCCTGGCTCAGTGTGTCGTCACGTCAAGAGAACCCCAGGGAATGGGACGACCCGAGACGGATGGACCTACAGGGAAAGGTTATTTCAGAAAACGAAACAGTCGTCTACACGGAGGAGTCTGTCAAGTAAAGGTTTACAATCTGTTCTCGGGTGGGTGAGACTCCGGGACCTTCCTCAGGGGGAGTACCATGGTGAATCACTACCACCACCACCAAATCAGTGGTTCAGTACAGACTGAGAGCTCTGTGACACCTGACATCGGGTGGTCCGAGGAGACAGGTACCCTAAGGGGTCCGTTCTTATGACCTCACTCAACGGTAAAGGAAGAGGTCCCCTAGAAGGTCTGGGTCCCTAGCTTGGGACGCAGAGGACGTAACGTCCGTCTAAGAAATGGTGACTCGGTTGACCCCTCTTCGGGTATAATCACAGAATTTGACGTAATTAATTACAGAAATCTCACATACGACCAATTTAGTGTTGGACTTTCATCCGTACAATATTTCCAATTCATTTAATTGTATACAGTGCACGATAATTGTCATTGTGAATTCACGAGATATAGTCGATATTAATACCAACAACGATAAATATAGATATTTATTGGTACACATGTATATCACTAAACAATCCTAAGTGGTTTTCGTCGACTACGAGGTGGAGGGAAAAGAATGAGGGGTTGGAGACGGGGTAGAGGGGCGAGGAAGGTAAACATCCAAGTCCGACCGGAAGGCACATCCCTGATTCAAGACAGATTAGTCTTAGTCGTATAGAAATCTGGACTCCGTCCTCGATAAGACAATGGTTCAGAGTTCAACAGACAGAATGGATGAACAAGGAGAGATAGTCAGGGACCTCTCGAGGCGAATTACCTGGTAATGGGACCCATAAACCGATGGATGGAAATGAGGGGTTTCGGAAACTCGAGTAGCCCAACGAAGAGAAGATACCAAAGACTGGCCGTCGAACGGGACTAAGAACAAGACCTGCTCTTAGACTTAGATACCTGGAACTGACGACCCAAACTTGGTGTACTGAAACGATACCTTTCAGTGCCTTAGGACTGGTCACTAGAACAAGACCTGGAAGGGGTTACGGATAGGTAAAAATGACGTGAATACTAAGTGAACTAGACCCTATAGACATTGATACCACCGGTAAGTTGGACCCAAAAGGTCTACCACAGTTAAAATCTATAAGACAGGGAAACTGAGATCGCAAAACCATATGTTTCGTATAACGGGTCTCTTAATAACTACGGTCTTTTTTTTGTTTTGATATTTTGTGGTGTCAGTTTTGTACAGGAAAATTTTTTTAAGTCTTCTATAATCTCAAACAGATTGAAAAATTATTCAAGGTCATGAGTTCACTGGTAGTCAGAATTAAAGGTTAGGTTTTGGTACCAGATCCAAGATACTGATAATAGTCCGTCATGATATAACGTACCACCTCCACGAGACCTTCCTTCCGCGTCAATTCTTGTCCCGCGGTTCTGGAGGAGCAGGGGCCAAAGTTTATTATCGTCCGTACAGTGTAAGAATAAAAATTTTTGATAAATGAACTAGACACACATTAGTAGACGATAAATAACAACAAACTCATCTTACTCCCGTTTGTTGCACAAACAGAAACAAAAGGACGTAAGATGGAGAATCGTTGGTGTATAAATAGTCGTCGATAGAGAATTCTACCGTACGGGACCATTCGCGGGGAGATTTAATTTTTCACCGATTTAAAGACATTTTAGATTTTAATCACTAAAATCGAACCAATGGAGTGAGATGAAGGTCGTTTAAGTTAGAGACGACCGTCGAAAAGACGGAACGATCCAAAAATTTTGGTTTAAGAATCTTTATAAGGGAGACTCTTTTGCAGTTTGAGGTGATTTGTTGTTAATCAAAAGATTTCGTTACAGAAGATGACTTTATATTATTAATATTATAGTAAACCATCACCATCACATATATTCAACACACCTGTCACCACCACCAACACACTCATCCCGTCCTTACTTTACCCATCCTTTCCCAATATCAATTTTAGGAAAAATGAGAAATCTTTGAAAACACGTTCGTTGTCAACCCATGGAGAGAAAAATCTTAACCGAGCGAGATCGTTAAATTCAGCCTCTTCCGTTACCGTGGGGTGAGGTCATGAGAAAAGACCTTTTAGGGTACCCGCCTCCTCGGACCGTCCGACGTCAGGTACCCCAGTGATTTTCAGCTGTGTTGACTCGTTGAACTGAAAGTGAAAAGTGAAAGTACGTAACCTCTTCCTTTACCGTTGGGTGAGGTAACAAGAACGGACTTCTTAGGATCCCTGCCCCCTCGGACCACCCGACGGCAGATACCCTAGCGTGTCTCAGCCTGTGCTGACTTCGCTGAATGGTCGTCGTCGTCGTCGTCGTCGTTAAATTCATTTTGAGTAAGAAAAGATGAATTAGGAGAAGTAATTCCCCCACCCCCCCCACGACATCGTAATCTGTCTCTTGACCCCATTCAGTCCTCCTTGTCTAAAATTTGGTCAAAAGAGTGATTAAGAAAACTACCTAGGGGTCCTCCAGGTAAGGTAGGTATCTGTCTTAAGTCCCACAGACACGTAAAATTTCCCTTTTTTTTAAAGTAGTAATAAAAGTAACTACAGATTAACTTTAGATGGTAAAGGAAGTTTTCAAGAGGGTTAAGACGGATGATAAGTACAGGAGGGTAAACATCCGAATTTAACCGGTGTATCGGGAAACTAATAATTACATCTGTCCTTTGGTGTCTCATAATCGTCATGAGTTCCTAAAGACGGTTCTCTTCAGTCTGTAAAGAATGACGAAAGTGTAAACAACGTCTATAGACTTGGATAGTATAGATAAGTAGTGATGTAGTTTTAATACCATGACTTGTCTGAACGACAAGAAGTCACTAGTTACGTTTCTTTATCTCCTTTTGTTGTCTTACCTTTTCTGATCTCTAGAGAAGTTCTTTTAATCTCTATGGTTCCCCTGTAAAGTATGTTTCTACCCGTGTTATTTCCTGTCTTTACCATACCTGGATTGTCTTAGTCTTCTATAATTCTTCTCCACCGTTCTTATGTTTTTTCTAGAAGTACTGGGTCTATTGGTACCACCACACTAGTGAATGGATCTTGGTCTGTAGGACCTTACACTTCAGTTCACCCGGAATCTTTCGTAGTGATGCTTGTTTCGATCACCTCCACTACCTTAAGGTCAACTCGATAAAGTTTAGGACTTTCTACTACGACACTTTCACGACGTGAGTTATACGGTCGTTTAAACCTTTGAGTCGTCACCGTTGGCCTGACCTTTTTCAGTCAAAAGTAAGGTTAAGGTTTCTTTCTGTTACGGTTTTTTACGAGTTTGATGGCGTGTTAACGTGAGTAGAGTGTGTGATCTTTTCATTACGAGTTTTAAGAGGTTCGGTCTGAAGTTGTTGTACACTTAGTACTTGAAGGTCTACAAGTTCGACCCAAATCTTTTCCGTTTCTTTGGTCTCTAGTTTAACGGTTGTAGACAACCTAGTACCTTTTTCGTTCCCTCAAGGTCTTTTTGTAGATGTAGACGAATAACTGATAGGGTTTCGGAAACTGACACACCTAGTGTTGTTTGACCTTTTAAGAATTTCTCTACCCTTATGGTCTGGTGGACTAGACGGAGAACTCTTTAGACATACGTCGAGTTCTTCGTTGTCAATCTTGACCTGTACCTTGTTGTCTGACCAAGGTTTAGTCCTTTCCTCATGTAGTTCCAACATATAACAGTGAGACGAACAAATTGAGTATACGTCTCATGTAGTGTGATTTACGGTCCGACCTCCTTCGTGTTCGACCTTAGTTCTAACGGTCCTCTTTATAGTTATTGGACTCTATACGTCTACCGTAGTGGGAATACCGTCTTTCATTTCTTCTTGATTTCTCGGAAACTACTTTTACTTTCTCCTCTCACTCTTTCAACCGAATTTCGAGTTGTAAGTCTTTTGATTCTAGACCGTAGGTCAGGGTAGTGAAGTACCGTTTATTTACCCCTTTGTCACAGTCTGAAATAAAACCCCCCGAGGTTTTAGTGACGTCTACCACTGACGTCGGTACTATAATTTTCTGTGAACGGGGAACCTTCTTTTCAATACTGGCTTTATCTGTCGTATAATTTTTCGTCTCTGTAATGAAACAGTTGTTTCCAGGTAGATCAGTTCCGATACCAAAAAGGTCACCAGTACATACCTACACTCTCAACCTGACACTTCTTTCGACTCACGACTTCTCAATTACGAAAACTTGACACCACAACTTCTTCTGAGAACTCTCAGGGAACCTGATGTTCCTCTAGACTGGTCAGGTAGGATTTCCTTTAGTCAGGACTTATAAGTAACCTTCCTAACTACCACTTCGACTTTGAGGTTTTGAAGCCGGTGTACTACCCTTCTTGACTGAGTAAACTTTTCTGGAACTACGACCCTTTCTAACTTCCACCCTCCTCTTCCCCTACTGTCTCCTACTCTACCAACCTACCGTAGTGGCTGAGTTACCTATACTCAAACTCATTCGAGGTCCTCAACCACTACCTGACCCTTCGGACCTCAAGACGTCAGGTACTCCAGCGTTTCTCAGCCTGTGCTGACTCCCTGACTTGACTGACTGACTTGTCTGAACGACAATTTGTAGAACATTAAATTGTACAATTGTTTCTTCGTGTATATAACGATGGTATAGTCTATAAATAAAAATTATAAGACTATTGACATAAAACTATCTTAGCCTAAGGAAACCTAAGAATGGATAAAATGAAAATTTTTTATGAAACGAAAGAGATAGTAGAGAGAGAGAGGGAAATATATCCGTCCCTGGACATGACCAGAAGTAACGACACGCGTCCGAAAAGAGATCCCACCGATCGCCCCTAAAGAGAACGACACGTCGTGTCCGAGATCCACTTACCCGAAGTCGAATCAACACCATGTACCCGAACCACCGAGAGACCGTACATCTTAGAAGGGTATGATTCCTAATTTGGGCACAGGGAATGACCGTCCAAGAATAGGTGACATGGTGGTCCCTTTAGTGACATAAAAAAAAAAAAAATCTGTAGAAACAACTCTATTTTTAGTATATTGTATTTTAAGTGGGTAAATTTCACGTACATGTTAAGTTTCCGAAATTATATTAGTGTCCGAATACGTCGGTAGTGATATTAGATTCGAATCTTATCCAAGTGGTGTTCTTCCCTTTGAGTGAGTCATCGTCAGTGGTGGATGAGAAAAGGAGAGACAAGGGGTCGGGAACCGTTGGTGACTATATGTAAACCAGAAATATTTTAAACAGATAAGACCTGGAAAGTATATTTACCTTAGTATGTTACACTCAGAAAACAGTGACAAAAGAAAATGAACCGTACAAAAATTCCAAGTGGGTTCAACATAGTACATAGTCCTGAAGTTAAGGAAAAATAACGGTAGATTATAAAGTGACGTACCGACATGGTATAAAACAAATAAGTATAACTACCTGTAAATCCAACAAAGATGAAAAGTTAGTCGTACTTATTATCGACTTTACGATACTCGTGAGTGTTTACAAACACATCTAATATGCGATACAAAAGTAAAAATTACCCAAATATGGGTATAAGAGTCAGTGATTCAGTACAAGTCAAGGAACTCTGGGGTATCTGACATCGGGTGGTCCGAGGAGACAGACACCCTAAAAGGTCCGTTCTTGTGGTCTCATCCAACGGTAAAGGAGAAGGTCCCCTAAAAGGACTTGGGTACGGACGTGACTGTCCGTCTAAGAAATGATGAACTCGGTGGACCCTTCGGGTCCAAATATGGATCCTCACTTTAATGAACCAGTATACCATTATGGTACAAGTCGGAAAGCTTCTTAACGGTTTGACAAAAGGTTGCACCAACATGGTAAGATCGAGTAGTGATCATCACAAACTCCCAAGGTTAAAGTGTTGTAGGAGAGGTTGAATAATAACGTACGAAAAAATAATGTCGATAGGATTCCCCATACTTCACTTAAACTTAAAGGGATTATCAATTACTACGACTCGTGAAAAAGTGTACCAATATCCGGTACCCAGTACCCTAGAGAAGAAACCTATTTACGGGTAAGTATAGAAAATGGGTAAATTAACCTAACGAACAGAAATTAATAACTCGACGGTTATGAGAAATATATAAGACCGATGTTCAGGGAATAATCTAGATTAAAAAGAATTCTTTTTTTTTTACTGACTTCTTGTCTTGTCTGTCTGAATCTTTTTAGATCTGGAATCACAGTAATAAACTATCAGAGACATGTACTTGGTTATTTAGGATAATAAATTTTTTTACTTTGTCCAAGATTTTAATCTAATGTCACTACCAACATGTCAAGACATTTATACGGTTTGGACACGTATAGAATTTATCTGTTTAAAATACCCGAAGAGACCATCGAGTCTACCATTTCTTAGACGGACGGTACGTCCTCTGGGTCCAAGATAGGAACCCAGTCCTTCTAGGAGACCCGCCCTTCCCCCACACCCCCCCCCACCCCCCACCTTTTACCGTTGGGTGAGGTCATAAGAACGGACTCTTTAGGGTACCTGTCTCGTCGGACTCCCCGATGTTAGGTATCCCAGCGTTTCTGAGTCGTCTGTGTGACTCGTCGATTGTTTTTGTTTTACCGTATCCTTAATTTAAAGTTATTTTGACGATCAGGGAACCTGAGGTTCCTCTAGGTTGGTCAGGTAGGATTTCCTCTAGTCAGGACCCACAAGTAACCTTCCTGACTACGACTCCGACTTTGAGGTTATGAAACCGGTGGAGTACGCTTCTCAACTGAGTAACCTTTTCTGGGACTACGACCCTCCCTAACCCCCGTCCTCCTTTTCCCCTGCTGTCTCCTACTCTACCGACCAACCGTAGTGGCTGAGATGCGTGTACTCAAACCCACTTGAGGTCCTCAACCACTACCTGTCCCTCCGGACCGCACGACGTTAAGTACCCCAGCGTTTCTCAACCTGTGTTGACTCGCTGACTTGACTTGACTTGACTTTTTCTGATTTCTTTGGTAACGGATTAGATGTAAGTATTCCAAATTAAAATACAAAAGAAGACTCTTAACGTAACGAAATCGAGAATACAAAAACTAGGTAAAACTTAATTAAAAAGATGTACTAAATTCCTTCCCCCAGGTTGAGGTACATGAATTTTTATAAGACTTTCCCTTAGTGTCCGAAGTGGTCTGACTGTTCCACCAGGTATCGTGTCTTTTTCCCTCCGTAGAAACGAGATTTTAACCTGACATGGGAATAAAGAGACCCAGAGTCAAAGAAGGGGATATTTTAAGTACCTACCCCAACTTAACCCTTCAGGGAAAGTCAAGACACCACGAGAATTGATACATGTGGAATACCCACCTTTAGTTACTAAGAAAAGAGTTCTTTTATGGACACATACTGTGGTCGACGAAGATTCAAATAAATTTTCCTTCGGTAACAGACGGTTAGGTCCCTCCCGAGTCAGTCTCGAGACCTTTCACAAAATTCCCCATCTCCACTGTGTTATCCCCTTCCTTTACAAAAGATAACTTTTCGTCAGTTAACGGAAGTTGTTCAACGGTTGTTTGACCCTTTTCGGAAAAACAAAAAAAAGCGAGACCAAAGTCAACTTACGGTTGAAAGCCTTCCATTCCCCCGATCTAATTTCCCAGTATTTGTGCTGGTTTACTCCCTCCCTCAAAAAAAGATCCTTCAATCGTCCTCTCTACGGTATGTACGTTTATTCCACGGTATTGACTTCAATAGTTTCCCTTTAGTCCTTTTATGTAAGTTTAGAAACGAAAGTGTTAACTTTTCCTTGAAGATGTCAAAATGTTAGCTAGAAGGTATAAGGAATGGAATTTTTTTTACAAAATTTGTATGATACTTCCCAGAATTCATATATAATCAACCCCGAGAAAGTTTTAATCAATTAATTAATTAACTAATACTCTATTTCACAACCTTAAAAATTTTCGAAATTGTAGTCAAAAAATTCGAGAAACTAGCGACAGATATACGTAACGTCAAAAAGGACCTTAGATAAAGGTGTGTTACCTTGATGTCTAGTATTATTAATGTTTTTCATTCTTTTACAAAAATTTTTAGGTAATTTATACCTTAAAATTTTTCTAATATCCTGTAAACGTCTTGTTGATGGTATCAGACTCTAAACATACAATGGATGGGGTACGTATCTGATGTGATTTAAGACAAAGGTGATTAAACGTTCAGAAAGTAACTGTAGGTAAATATACTTGTCATTGTAAATAGTTCGTCCCCCTTTTATGGGAATTCCCGAACTTACTGTCCTGAATTGTGAAAAGGAGAGGGGTCGTGGAAAAGGAGTCCGAGAAGGGGGAAGGTTCTTCCTGGTTGTTACACCCCTCCTTCTCACACCGGTCTCTCCTTCATCCCAGTCTCGAGTTCTCGGGACGGTTAATCAGTTTCCAGTCGTGTCTTCCCTGACAGACACTTTCCTGTTCCTTCGTCCGCAGAGAACTCGGTCGACTTGACCAGCCGTCGGTCAGACAGAGAAGCCGGTCTCACCTCAGGGGTGCCAAAACACACCGTGGTATTCCTTTTTTACGAGACATCTTATCCCAGATCGAAGTGGAAAAATCCACTTATTTCCCAAAGTCGACCCCCAGTTCTCTGTCTCCTGTCTCTTCTGGGATGACTATAAACGACCGAGTCTTTGAATGTCTGAATAAACATTTCTGACTTTGATCATTTCTGACGAATCTTGTTTTTAATACTTTAGACTAGTTTCCCAACATACGTTTCTACGGTAAAAAAACATGTACATGAGAGTACCACTACCCCCTTTTATCACTTTTTGTATCGTAAGATTGATCCCCCTTTTTTTTGATAACAAAAAGTATTTAAGTATTGTAAAGAGTACGGTTGTTAAAAGAAAACCGTGATCTTGTGTCCTTACTACGGGGGTTCAAAAACGGGGAGAGGAGTTTTACTTTTCTCTTCATGTTAAGTAAAGAGTCCTTGTTTTACGTGTAAAGTTTTTTTCTCGTAATTTAATTGTAGTCTATTGAATAAGATTTGATACGGGGGGAAATTAACCTGAAAAGAAGTCTAAATGATTCTCTTTTTCAACTAGAGATTAGAGGTACACAATCAAAGAAAAAAAAAAAAGAGAGTGTATATGAAAGAGTACGTTCATCTTAAAATGACAAGACACTTTTAGGTCAACGTTAGACAGGCAATAGTCATAGTCAGTAATCTGTAAATGCAAGTCTTCACTACCTGGAAAAACGAGAAAGACGTAAATCTACTGGAGTCGGATAAAAGACTCTTTACTATAGGATAGGGGTGACCCCTGTTTGGAGAGGATTTACGGACAGATCGAGTGATGTAAAAAGTGTCTTTCTTCTCAGGACTCCTGACCCAGGTTACCCCTCCTTGACGGGTTTGACCGGACTCTGTTGTACCGACCTAGTTAAGTCAAGTCAAGTCAGCAAGTCAGCACAGGCTGAGAAACGTTGGGGTACTTAACGTCGTGCGGTCCGGAGGGACACCGCTCAGGAATAAAAGTAGTAGAATCAACGTTTCTCTGTTCCAGTACCGGACCTTTGTGTTAGAACACGTAAACTCTCGGTCGGTTTACCTCTCTTCGTCAACCCTATCGACTTTGGTCCCCTTACCAGACTTGTCTCGACCCCTCTACCTCTCCCAGTTCCCTTCCCAAAGTCAAGATTTCAGTGTTTACGTTTTGGCCACGGTCTCGCCAGAAAGTACAGTTGAGAACTCTCTCCAAGACAACGGTGGGTCGTGAGGTCCGATTTGTGTCGTTTCGTGGTCTATCTAATCTAGATAAAAATAAGAGAGAAAATATATAAAATAAAAGTAGAGTCATGAGATAAAAAAAAAAATTAGGAAAGTCAGAAGGAAGACACTCAAGGACAAAAATTAGAGATAGGAGATGTCGCGATTCGAGAAAAAGCCTGAAAATCATGAAAACGACAAGAAAAAAAAAAAAAGGGAAAAAAGTGCATCAGACTAGACCTTTGACCCAGAAAAACAACCGGACCTAAAGAGTCCAGAGATTAGTTGAGACACCTTTCACCTTATCGAACCGTTGTCCGTATTATTATTATTAATTTTTATTGTCACTCGTGTCTTGATTCTTTACTCTAAGTTTTTATTCCTCTGACTATATCCGAAAGAACGACTTTTATGGATAAGAACGGTTGTCTCTTCGTGGGAATGTTTAGTCAATTATTGTAGAGAGATACACCTCTTTTCGTTTTAGTATCCCTTTAAGACGGAAGTCCACATTGCAAACGAAACACGTAATGGAGGACCACTTTAAGGGTGCATATTTGTTTGGAGACTTTTCGGTTCTACTCTTGTTAACGACGGTGATCATTCTGAAGGTTCTTATGAAAATTTTGTGTCTCATCCAAACAAAAAGACCGTGTTGACGAAGTCTCTTCGAGAGAATTTAGGTACGTACCAGTACCATATAGAGGGTAAATACGTGAGAACAAACGACTTGAATTCAGAACACTTGCTCAATAAATTTTTTTTTATGTGAAGTTTTAATGGGTGTGGGACTTGTCGTCCTGACGACACACAGATGAGTACGAGACCTTTCCGTGTTCAGTCCATAACCCACATCCGTGTCCTGTTTGGCGTACCAGACGGAACCGTCGGGACTGGAGTGGACGTCTGACGGGTGTGTGTGAGGGAAGGTTTGCCACGAGGAGACTACGGTTAGCCGACTGACTCGATGACACCCGTCCTCGGATACCCTCCCCTCCCTCCTCCCCTACACCTATTTTTAAAATATTTCATTTGAAGCTCGAATTTTGAACTAAATGGGAAAGTCAGGTTTAGTGTCACCTCCAGGGTTGAGAAGAATTTGTAGAACCTGTGACTTCTCAATTATCCCATACCTTCGACCACGTCGACCCCCGACAGTAGGTTCCGGTCGTCGTCCTTCCCGAACCAAGACCGGTCCGATGTCTGCCCGGTAGACCTACGTCCCTTCCGGATCTTACGGTCCCCGTCGAAAAGAAAAACCACAAGCCGAAGTAATTCAAGTCGGACCCCTCTCAGACAGACCAAATTCTGGATTTGACTCTCAGAAGAAACTTGTTCCTAAACTATAAAACTTAAAATATATTTTGGTTGTGGGTGACGTATGTGAGAACCATTTCTTCCAGTACTTTGTGTTGCAGAGACCAATTTATGAAAAATTTTTCCTACATCTGCTCTAAGTCAGTTGAATATTTATCTTTGATACACATCAGAAATTTATTAAAGTGATTCTTGTCTATTTAGTCCCGTCCAATAGACTTTTTTTAATAATAAAAAAACATATTATAGTGAGACACTCAGAATACTTTTTAAGAAAGTGACAAACAGGACATCAAGTGAACTTTTTTCGTCAAAGTGGTGTGACTTTATTTTTTTAATAAAAGAAATAAAAATAAAAGATAAATTAATATGTTGTAAACCGTATTACCATCACACCAGGTCAACATTAAGGAAAGTGTCCTTTAAAAAGAAATGATTTTGACTCTTTTTGTTTGGAGACGTCCCTTTAATATTGTTGAAGGATGAGATATAGTGAGTACTTGTATGTGAGACAAACCTTTGGTGGGAGAAATTCTCTATACTAGATAGAAAGAGCTCGATACCGTCTAACACAACCGAAACATACACTATAAGAATTGTTAATTTCCTTTTCCACTTACATTTAAGTGAGCCTGTTTTGTTTCGTCCTTTCTCTTTTAATAGGAATTCTTTTAAGAATGGAATTCACTTTCTTTTACGTGCATAGAAAGGCCCACCCCTTTCTACTTCCCCTCCCGTTCCCTACCTACCTCTAAAAAAAGAGAGGTTCCGTAATTAACGGTGGATCGTCGTCTCTTCCCTTAACGTGTATATTGAAACCTGAAGTTAAGATCTTTTGTAGCCAAAATTTCCCGTGTAATGAAAATAACCCCGAAGAAACCATCGAGTCTACCATTCCTTAGACGGACGTTACTCCCTCCAGACCCGAGCTAGGGACCCAGTCCTTCTAGGGGACCTCTCCCTTACCGATGGGTGAGGTCATAAGAACGACCTCTTAAGGTCCCTGTCTCCTCGGTCCCCCAACGTTTCTCAGTCTGAATCACTGATTGTGAAAGTGAATGAAAATAATACTGGTCATAGATTCTTTAATAATCTGATGAATGACCAGCTGATACCTAACTAAAAAAAAGAGAGAACATCCCTCCTTTCTTTTTCTCTATGTTGATCACTTTTTAAAACGGAATAAATATTCTTATGTGAAAAGTAGGATTTTACAGAGATAAGAAAACAAAGAATTACCAATCCAACGGGAACGGTGGAGTCGTTATCCGGTTTCCTTTTCTTTAAGACTTCGGTAAGACTATGATTTTTTTTAACGATCAAAACCGGGTAATTTCCTTCTTTACGGACAAAAAATATATCTTACACCGAAAGGTTTGTTAGAGTCCCACTAAATATACTTTTATTCTAGTCTTACATAAAATAAAACGATCCCGTTATTCTCTAATCAATAAAACTCTTAATTTTCTGCAAAAATTATTTTCCACTTTATTAAAGGTCTAGTTTACTAATAAGTTTACACAAGTTCTTCTCACAGGAATAAAGTTTGAAGTGATTGGTACAAAAGTAAAAATCTCGTCACTTGACTTACGGTTTCGAATGTTCCTCTCAGAGATATTAACGCAAAGTATCTAGAATCGTCGATTTATTTTTATGGATTTTTAAAAGTTTAGTTTAATTTCGTTTTAATTTGTCAAATCTCTTGAATTTTTCGTTCCACTTTTTTGAGTCGAAATGAGTACCGATTTTCATGTAGAATGAATTCTATAATCTATACTCCCCTCCCTCGCCGAATGATATATGAAAGTTAAACAGTGAAAAATACGTCTATTTATCGTCCGTAACGGTGATATAACTAATACACTAGTATCATAGTGATTCCATCAGTCGTTGTAAAAAAAATTAAAATTAAAAATGAAATAAAACGAAACGACGATGATGACGATTCAATAAAGTCAGCACAGGCTGAGACACGCTGGGGTATCTGCCGTCGGGTGGTCCGAGGGGGCAGGGACCCTAAGAGATCCGTTCTTGTGACCTCACCCAACGGTAAAGGAAGAGGTTACGTACTTTCACTTTTCACTTTCACTTCAGTGAGTCAGGACAGGCTGGGAGTCGCTGGGGTACCTGACGTCGAATGGTCCGAGGAGGTAGGTACCCTAAAAGGTCCGTTCTCATGACCTCACCCCACGGTAACGGAAGAGGAATAAAAACGAAATGTTATGACATAACCAAAACGACATGTAACTGTACTTAGTCGGTGCCCACATGTACTCAAGGGTTAGGACTTAGGGGGAGGGTGGAGGGTGGGGTATAGTA
Source organism: Capra ibex (assembly GCA_006410555.1). Lineage (NCBI taxonomy): Eukaryota > Metazoa > Chordata > Mammalia > Artiodactyla > Bovidae > Capra > Capra ibex. The sequence continues at coordinate 28,969,178 of SJYO01033645.1, read as the reverse complement.
GAGAGACCTAGTAGGGGCACGTGGTCGGGGTTCGTAGGACATAGGACATAGCTTGTATCTGACCGCTAAGTAAAGAATGGACTATCGTATGTACAAAGCTACGGTAAGAGGGTTTAGTAGGGTGGGAGAAGGAGAGGGTGTCTCAGATTTTCAGGTAAGATATGTAGACACAGAGAAAACGACAGAGCGTATCTCCCAATAGTAATGGTAGAAAGATTTAAGGTATATATACACAATCATATGACATAACCACAAAAAGAAAGACCGAATGAAGTGAGACATATTATCCGAGGTCAAAATAGGTGGAGTAATCTTGACTAAGTTTACATAAGAAAAATTACCGACTCATTATGAGGTAACACATATACATGGTGTCGAAAGAATAGGTAAGTAGACGACTACCTGTAGATCCAACAAAGGTGTAGGACCGATAATATTTGTCACGACACTACTTGTAACCCCATGTGCACAGAGAAAGTTAAGACCAAAGGAGTCACACATACGGGTCGTCACCCTAACGACCCAGTATTCCGTCAAGATAAACGTTAAAAAATTCCTTAGAGGTGTGACAAGAGGTATCACCGACATGATTAAACTTAAGGGTAGTTGTCACATTCTTCAAAGGGAAAAGAGGTGTGGGAGAGGTCGTAAATAACGAACATCTGAAAACCTAGCGTCGGTAAGACTGACCATACTTTACCATGGAGTAACACCAAAACTCAACGTAAAGAGACTATTACTCTCTACAACTCGTAGAAAAGTACACAAACAATCGGTAGGCAATACAGAAGAAACCTCTTTACAGATAAATCAAGAAACCGGGTAAAAAACTAACCCAGTAAATAAAAAGACCTGACCTCGACGTATTCAATCAGTCGTTGTAAAATCTTCTGTTTACGACCAAATTTTTCATTATTATTAGTAGTGATTATAAAAGACTCATAAATGGTACACGGTCCGTCACACGATTCGTGAAATCTACTCTTTAAATGAACCTACTCTTTAAGTGAACCAGTAGTGTTATTAGTATTTTCTATGACTGGTTATAATAGAGTTAATACATCGAAATTCGTTGTTGTTTTGTTGTTTCCAAGTCTCTCCATTTCATTCAGTGACTTCCAGAGTCTCGAATATTCATCGATCCGAATTTATGTTTGGACAAACGGAATTTTTAACCTTACGAGGTCCCAAGTCGAAAGCCTTAAGAAAAGATAGATGAGAGTGAAGTTACAGTGTCGAGACTTATGAAGAGATGCTACTACTCAGCGTTAAAACATAGAGATCGGACCTGGAGAGGTGATTAGAGGTTGTGTACACGGTTGATTGTTAAGGTACAGAGGTAATCTTACAGATTATCTATAGGGTCTGAACTTTATACGTTTTGATATCAGTAGTGGAAAGGGGGTTTTGGATAAGGAGGATAGATAGGAAACAACTTAAAAAATTTTCATAAATAAATAAATAAATAAACCGACACGGTCCAGAATCAACGTCGGATACCCTAGAAATCAACATCGTACGATTGAGAAATCGACACCGTACACCCTAGATCAAGGGGCTAGTTCCTACCTTGGTCCCGGGGGTCGTAACACTCCCGTCTCATAATCAGTGACCTGGTGGTCCTTTCAGGGAAGAAACAACGTAAAGTAACGTTGAAGAAATAAGGTAAATGAGTCCGGGTTATGCATTCGATAAAACTTTGAAGAAAGAGAATGTACAGTATAGGTCAGGTAATCGTTTCGTAACAACCGAGACAGAAGTCTTATATGGGTCTTAGGTCGACGAATGATGTTAGAGTGGTAATGTTGAAACCAAGTTCGGTAACAGTAGTGAACGAATCTAATGACATCATCGGAACTAGAACAATTGGACGAACCGGGGGACATCAGAGAGAAGTTGTGTTTCCAGCCCTATTAAGAAAATTTTACAGTTAGAACTTTATAGACACAAGTTTTAGAAGATCATCGAAAGAGAGAGTGAGTCTCAATTTCAGGAATGGCATCGCATGTCCGGGATACTATAGTCGTTGGGGATCAGGTAAAGGAGAAACTAAAGTAGAGTATTGTGAGATTGAGTCCCTACAAACAGACAAAGCAAATGACTCCATAAGAGCCGTAGTATCATTGTTACGAACCGTATATCATTCTATTTGCTGTTTATAAACAACTTACTTTCTCTTTGTAGACTGAGATTCTGAACAGAAAAGGTATTAAGGAAAGATACGCATGTAACCACCGAAACGTTCAACTTCCACTGACAGACCTAGTAAGGCTCATCGAGAACATTGTCTCGTCGTGAACACCTGGTTCTCTTTTTTTATAAAGCCAGAGAACCCCAAGGTTACTGAAAATCGAGGAAATTCGTACTAAATTCCTAAACCGAGTCCCATATAGGACTAAAAATTGGTCGTCCACGTTTTAACTAGTCATTCCCATAAAACGTCTTTCTTATCCGGTCTTTTCGTGTAATGAAGAGACAAATTTCTGGTAATAACCAGTGAAGTCCTAAAGAATCTTAATTTGTTTTCATTTAAACTTATACTCGGTTCAACTTTGAAAGGATACCTGTACATTGTAAGTAGCAATGAGTTGACAGGTCTACTGTAAGACATTGGTAACGAATTAAAGGCCTTTTTTTAAAAAAAGATTTATTGAGTTCATACGGTTACCGAAAACATGTCCGGAGAGTAAACCAGTGTGTGTGACTCCTCCTTTTAACATAATATGTGAAATCTATCTTAAGATTTCACAATAAGAAGATTTAATACAGAAAACGAAAGTTAAACGATATAAGGTTCAGAATCGATAATGGTCTTCTCTCGAAATTGAAGACTCGTAATTAAAAATTTTTTTAATTTTTCAACATCACCTATGTCTCTTCCGACGGAAATCTCACTCGGTAGATTTTCAGATATTTTACAACCAATTTATTTAATACTACGTAAGTATACTACCTTATGTAATACCAATATGTCTGTGAATTTTCGTACACTGTACTTCTTTACAAACACCACAGTACACGTTTAATTTTTCATCCAATTTTTATTCGTATATATATTAACCTATATTTAAAGTCACCGTCAAATAAAACAACTCCATGATTAAGATACAAAAGGGGATAGGGGAATTAAGAAAAGAAAGAGAACCGTCGTGCCACACCGTACACCTTTAAGGGGGTGGTTCCTACCTTGGGGATGAAGAACTGGTGTAGGTTCGTCCATAGGTCTGGGGTCTAAGGATATTCCGTTTGTCGTTTTCGACGTACCTCTGTTGTTTCCGAGTGAGACTGAAAACTTTACTCTTCCCCCCCCCCCCGCCTCTTTCTGTCTTTACGGAAACTCCCACTGTACCTTCTCTCTAAGGAGCTCTAAATCCTCTACCGTCGGACATTCAACTCACTTATCGATTCTTAGGATAGAATGAGACACTGTTTTGGAGTCTCTCCTTCTGACGTGGGTCCACGACGACGACGACGACGACGATTCAACGAAGTCAGCACAGACTGAGACACTCTGGGGTATCTACCGTCGATAAAGTCTCGGGTGGTCCGAGGGGGTAGGGACCCTAAGAGATCCGTTCTTATGACCTCACCTAACGGTAAAGGAAGAGGTTACGTACTTTCACTTTTCATTTGGGTCTACCGTTTAAGTGAATGAACAAAGGTCTGAGTACTCAAGATTTCCACCATTTTTCTTATAACCTCAGTTGTCTAGACTTCCCTTCTACCGTGTTTTTCCTTAGAGTCGTCATTTAGTTACATCTACCTACTGGTTTATTAAACTCCATTAAGATCCATAAAGGTGTTACTAATTCTGGGATCTTTGAACACGTTGGGACCTACCTTTCCTTCATGAGTTATTATTGTCTCCAACTGAAAGGGTGGTCGTACCATCCTGTCCTTAAGTCAATCTGAGGACAACTGGATTTTTTTTTACGTCATAAAGAAAGATACCTTACTCAGTATGAGGTGTTGAACGTACACGTGTGTCTCTGTTATATACGTATAATATTGATTACCTTTTCCATAGTAGTCCTATTAAAGGGAGGGAAGAAACTATCTATAAAGATATCCCGTTTTTTACTGATTTAAAGATTATCATTAAAAGAGATGGAGTACCTAATTTACCCCAATAAAGAGTATGAAAAACGTAAACTTTTTTATTTACAAATAAGGAGAATAATAACCTTTTCATATTTTGGTTGACATTCGACTCAAAAAGGGGACATGAAAACTCATCCCTCGTTTGTCCTTTCCCATATACAGTGTTAAAATCCAAGATAAAAGGTCGATAAAGTCTCAGTGGTTATAATTATACGGATCTTCATATCGTTTTTGATTTATAGTTCTTTTCTGTTGTCTAAAAAAGAGTGTAATTTTTTCACAACATATGGAGGACGTGGGACATTTTTGACTTTTATGATAAGATAGACAGTCCAAGGTCGTTCTTTGTCTACTGTGTGAACTTTTCCCGTTGACTTCTCTTATATTAGTCTTGCACTCGTTCCTTTGTCGTTCTCTACTGCGTCATGGTGACGGTTGGACACCGGCACCTCCCTCTTTCCTATTATTTATGTGACCGGAGACAGAGGATGACGGAAGACTAGAAAACGATCACGAGAGGTAGTCGAAGGGAGTATCGAGTCAACCATTTCTTAGAGGGACGTTACATTCTCTGGGCCAAGCTGGGGACCCAACCCTTCTACGGGACCTCTTCTCTTTCTGATGAGTGAGGTCATAAGATCGGACCTCTTAAGGTACCTGACATATCTGGTACCCCAGCGTTTCTCAGTCTGTGCTGACTCGTTGAAAGTGAATGAAGTGAGTGAGTGAGGTAGTCGACTCGAGTTGGCCTTCGGTCTTCCCTTATTTTGAACCCCTTCATTGGGTATTTACCATTTCATCCCCGTCGTCTCTTATAGATCGTACCACTGTAATTTCACGTTCGTTAAGACAGTAAAACGATATTTATAAACGTTTACGTTTCTAAAGACGATCTTCTCATGATCTTTGTCTCAAACCCTGAAGTTAGAAACTTGAATGCGTTATATATGTTATCTATATACGTATCTATTCCTTATATACGTTATCTAAACTTTAATAATAATGACGAAAGGACCACCGAGTCTGCCATTTCTTAGGTGGACGTCACACCCTCTGGACCCAAACTTGGGACCCAGTCTTTCTAGGAGACCTTTCCCCTTACCGATGGGTGAGGTCATAAGGACGGACCTCTTAAGGTGTCTGTCTCCTGGGACCACCCGATGTCAGGTACTCCAGTGAGGAGGACCACTCCTCAGTCTGTACTGACTCACTGATTGTGTGTTGACGATTTCATGAGAATAAGTAGGTACTTAAGATTTGAAATAACTCATGGATCTAACGTACTATATAATCTATATATATGTTTTTCTTTATATTGTGTCAAGGACAGGAGACGTCCGAACTAAATTATCTACCTCTGTTTGACATTCATTTATTTATGATAACAATTATACACATCGTCCTACAATTTTACCCTAAGAAAGACAAAGTCAAAACCGACTTCGAGATTTCTTTCATTTGATAGAGGTGTAAGGTGTCATTTCACCTTCTGGTGCTTTTAATTTTTAAAATTTTTCCTCCCTCCGACAAAAACGGTAAAATTTAACAGATGACTGAAGGAATGACGTACAGATCCCTTTCTCCGAAATTACCTTTAGTCTATATGCTGGGGATTCGACTCACAGTATCACCTAATCACAGACCGAGTATAGACTCCTTTGGTAAGTAAGTTATGAATATCTTATAAATAATTCATAAGAATTATGAATTATCATAAGTGATAAGATCCGTGTCCACTGAAATCTCCATTAAACAAGTGGAGACGGTAAATTTAGGAGACGGAAGTACCTCCATTGTAAAATCCCCTTAGATCCGTTCTAACGGCCTTCTTTATAGTTATTGGAGTCTATACGTCTACTGTGGTGGGAATACCGTCTTTCACTTCTCCTTGATTTTTCGGAGAACTACTTTGACTTTCTCCTCTCGCTTTTTCAACCGAATTTCGAGTTGTAAGTCTTTTGTTTCTAGTACCGTAGACCAGGGTAGTGAAGTACCGTTTATCTACCCCTTTGTCACCTTTGTCACAGTCTGAAATAAAACCCCCCGAGGTTTTAGTGACGTCTACCACTGACGTCGGTACTTTAATTTTCTGCGAATGAGGAACCTTCTTTTCAATATTAGTTGGATCTATCGTATAAGTTTTCGTCTCTGTAATGAAACGGTTGTTTCCAGGCAGATCAGTTCCGATACCAAAAAGGTCATCAGTACGTACCTACACTCTCTACCTGACACTTCTTCCGACTCGCGACTTCTTAACTACGAAAACTTGACACCGCAACCTCTTCTGAGAACTCTCAGGGAACCTGACGTTCCTCTAGGTTGGTCAGGTAAGACTTCCTCTAACCGGGACCCTAAAGAAACCTTCCTTACTACGATTTCGACTTTGAGATCATGAAACCGGTGGAGTACACTTCTCAACTGAGTAACCTTTTCTGAGACTACGACCCTCCCTAACCCCCGTCCTCCTCTTCCCCTGCTGTCTCCTACTCTACCGACCTACCGTAGTGACTGAACTACCTACACTTAGACTCACTTGAGGCCCTCAACCACTACCTGTCCCTCCGGACCGCACGACGCTAAGTACCCCAGCGTTTCTCAGCCTGTGCTGACTCGCTGACTTGACTTGACTTGACTCCGTCGTTCTTTAAAACTAACCGACACTTCTACTCAAAAATTAAACCTTTACGAATATAAGGGTCTTTACACTCCGTTTCGGTAAGACACCCACAAAACAACTCAGTCTATGACCGATGGTCTCTCCCCAGTTCACCTTCATACTCCTTAGGAGGTCTCTTTCTTCGATTTCCACATGTGGAGTCTACGAAATCTCGTCTACTGTACATAAATGGGTTCACGTTCATTCTTTAAACTCGTAAACGAGTAACCCCTACCTTTACAAAGGTTTCTTGAGTATTTCTCAGTTTATATTTGTGGACGATTCGAGTCTCTCGTAGTTGTCTTGACATGATCAGAACAATTCTTGAGAGAACGGTAAAGCAGAACCTTCTTCATTCCGTTGACTCAACCACCACCACCAGCCTCCCCGTACTTCTCTCTAAAATCTAACCCTGTATCCTTCAGTTGGTAAGGGGAAATTGGTACCGTTCGAGTTCGACCGTCTGTTCCTTTCCCTGTAAGATCTTTTGTATAACTATATTGAAAAGAAGAAACGATAAATCGTCATAAATAGTACTAACTTTTAAATCCAAAGGAAACTTGATGTTAAGATAAAGATACTTAAGTAGTAATCCTCAATCAGTCCTTCGATGTGTTTTACACACGTACATGTTTTTCGTTGTCAATCTTGACCTGTACCTTGTTGTCTGACCAAGGTTTAGTCCTTTCTTCATACAGTTCCGACATATAACAGTGAGACGAATAAATTGAATATACGTCTCATGTAGTATTCTTTGTGACCCGACCTATTTCGTGTTCGACCTTAGCTCTAACGACCCTCTTTATAGTTATTTGAGTCTATACGTCTACTGTAGTGGAAATACCGTCTTTCATTTCTTGATTTCTCGGAGAACAACTTTCACTTTCTCCTCTCACCTTTTCAACCAAATTTTGAGTTGTAAGTCTTTTGATTCTAGTACCGTAGACCAGGGTAGTGAAGTGCCGTTTATCTACCCCTTTGCTACCTTTGTCACTGTCTGAAATAAAACCCCTCGAGGTTCTAGTGACGTCTACCACTGACGTCGGTACTTTAATTTTCTGCGAACGAGGAACCTTCTTTTCAATACTGGTTGGATCTGGCATATAAGTTTTCGTCTCTGTAATGAAACAGTTGTTTCCAGACAGATCAGTTTCGATACGAAAAAGGTCATCAGTACATACCTACTAGTACATACCTACACTCTCCACCTGAGATTTCTTTCGACTCGTGGTTTCTTAACTACGAAAACTTGACACCACAACCTCTTCTGAGAACTCTCAGGGAACCTGACGTTCCTTTAGGTTGGTCAGGTAGGATTTCCTTTAGTCAGGACTTATAAGTAACCTTCCTAACTACCACTTCGACTTTGAGGTTATGAAACCGGTGTACTACCCTTCTTGACTGAGTAAACTTTTCTGGGACTACGACCCTTTCTAACTTCCGCCCTCCTCTTCCCCTGTTGACTCCTACTCTACCAACCTACCGTAGTGACTGAGTTACCTGTTCTCAAACTCATTTGAGGTCCTCAACCACTACCTGTCACTCCGGACCGCACGACGTCAGGGACCCCAGTGTTTCTCAACCTGTACTGACTCACTGACTTGACTTGTTCTTATAAGTAAAATCATAAAAATGTCATCGTTTTTGAACCTTTATTAAATTGAAGGGTGGGTACCACCACCACCAACCACCAAATCAGTGATTCAACACAGACTGAGAACACTGGGTCACCTGACATCGGACGATCTGAGGAGACAGGTCCCCTAAAGGGGAGCGTTCTTGTGACCTCACCCAACTATAAAGGAACAGATCCCTGAGAAGGGGTTCATCGATGACTTGGTCCAGAGGACGTAACGTCGTCTAAGAAATGGTCATTGACTCGGTGGTCCCTTCGGATCTCAATACGTTTAATAACATAAAGGTGTGTTGATTTATGATATGTTAATAAAATTTAATACTTATAAATTCTACTGTTATGAAAAATATAGATCATATCTTCTCAAATAGTAATAAAACGAACAATTTTTCAATATGTATATACACTCCGTATAGTTATGTGTCTCTATACATCTTTTCTTGACAGTTTTAAAAATACACGATTTATTATTAAAATTCGTAGGCAAGTTGTAAGTAATAAGTGAGTAAATCGTAATAAATAATTCGAGAATTATACACCATCCGTAATACGATCCACGACCCTTTTGTTTTTTTGTAAACAAAAAAATTAGATGATTTAAATGTCACTAAAACTTTTTACTGTTGTTCGTTATAACCACTTAAATTCTTTCCCTAGTGAGTATCTGTTGCCAACTCTTATGTAAAACCATTTTGTAAAGAGGTCTCGTTAAATCATGAAAAATATTTTCGGAATCTTTATAGGTAAAGTAAACTGGGATGTTAAGGTAAAAGTCCTTAAATAAGATTTTTCTCACGTCTACACATATGTTTTCTATACAGTATTTATTCGACGAACCCTCTCCCCATTGGATTTATAATTTCTGATCCTTAAACCCATTTATTTTATAGGTCACGTATTATGATCCCTCAGTACAAATTGGATCTTTTACAAATTGTACTTCTTTACAGGTTTTATATACTCTGTTCCCAAATTTTTTTCTCAGACTATGATTTAACGACCCTTGAACTCGTTTAGTGAATTCACTCGACTCAGAGAAGAAGTGGACGTTTCGAATCTATGAATTCCTGGGAGAGTTGAGAAGGCAATATACTGAGATCCATAGGTAGGAAAGAAAAAATATTTCTTTTATGGTAGGAAACACCAAGTCAACCATTTCTTAGGCGGACGTTACGTCCTCTGGACCAAAGCTAGGGACCCAACTTTGCTAGGGGACCTCTTCCCTTTCCCATGGGTGAGGTCATAAGACCGGATCTCTTAGGGTACCTGTCAGGTACCCCAGCGTTTCTCATCTTGTGCTGACTCGCTGAAGTGAAGTGAAGTAGTAACCGTCAGCCATTTACAATCCAACCGTCGACTAACGTGTTGACAGGATTTGATAAAGTAAACTCCTAAATGATTTTTAACGAGTGTTTTCTCTTTTATACACAGAACCTTCTTTTACAGGTGGAAAAAGGTATCGACGGATTAGAAAGTCGTAGCACGAACCAAAACTTCCATGTCTTTCTGTGACCGCGGGAGTCTCACATTTCAGAGAACCCCATTTTGGTTATTATTACAATTTTTCTGACTACTATTGTTTGGGAACTTTCTACTCAAGAGGTTCCTCATCCTCTTTCCTAAGGTTTCATCTTTCTTTTCGTACAAGTGTTTGTTCTATCTCTCTCTCCTACCAACCGTGTTTTTGCCTGGTAATAAACACCGGAAAGAAAGTCATAGCAAGAAGAGTATAATGGGTTGTGGAGTATATAGCAAATTCCCCTCTGACTCGGTGTGTGAGCTAGTGGACATCAGAGACCACGTAGACCAGTCCGGCCACTCTTTGACTGTCCTCAGTCGTTGTGCCTCCATTGAAGTGGTTCTTGGGTTCTTCCCCATGAACCATCGCCGTCGGGTCGTCGAGGATCAAGGGCGCCCGTGAGGACCGGGTTCCAAAGGTCGGTTAGAGTCAAGGAGATCGAAGGGTCCGGGGAGGGTGAAGACTCGGCGGGCTCTCGAAACTCCCGCCCCTTCGTTCCCTTCGGATAGCTATAGAGATCTTATTTGATAAGATGGGACGCGGCGGCGGCAGTTTCAGGCGTCAGAAGAGACATCTAGCGGCTCGCCTTCAAAGCCGTCACGACAAGGTAGGCGTCCAAACGTCCTCCGGCTTCGGTCCGAGCGCGGCCTTGGTACCACGCAACCTAAGGCTCGAATCCGTCCCAACCCCTTCTCCAGGCGACCGACCCCCCATCCCCCTCGAAGAAGAGTACGGAAGGAATCTCGCCGGGCCCCGGTACCCTGAACCCTTGGCAACGGCTGCCCTACCAAGTCCGCCACTAAGTCGTAGAGGCCGGACCGGCCCTCTCACCTCCAGCCATCAGACACGACGGCGACGCTGGAAAGGGACCCCAAACAAAGCGAAAGGTGCCCCAGAACTTGTCATAGAAGAGCCAGATGGTCGGCTAAAGCGAGGAGTCCAAGGAAGTCAGCTCATTTAAGGCTCGCCAGGTCTCTCCCGGGATCACGAGACACACCGTCTTTCCTTTTTATCCCTGAATTGAAGTCTGGAGGAACATGACGGTTCACGCCTGAACTAAGGTCCCAAAGCCAACGACGGACCTGGCGCAAGTAAAAGAACCGCCCAGGGAGACGTCAGAAAAGGAATCTCGAGACAGTCTTTTTCGGGAAAAGTTAGTGAAACAGACGACAACGACGACGATTCAGCGAAGTCAGCACAGGCTGAGACACGCTGGGGTATCTACCGTCGGGTGGTCCGAGGGGGCAGGGACCTTAAGAGGTCCGTTCTTGTGACCTCACCCAACGGTAAAGGAAGAGGTTACGCACTTTCACTTCAGCGAGTCAGCATAGCTGACAATTGCTGGGGTACCTGGCGTCGGACGGTCCGAGGAGGCAGGTACCCTAAAAGGTCCGTTCTCATGACCTCACCCCACGGTAACGGAGGAGGCTGTTTACTCACTTGGCTTCGACTATAATCACTACTTTAGTCCCAATATCATATCTCGAGTCCCTAAGGTCCGGACACGGACGGTAAGGTCGCGAGTTGGAAGAGTGGGGGTACTAATCAGAGGGTTCATGACACGACCACCTGAATTATGGCAGAAATTTCGTCATTACCCAGACAAAAATACCGTCAAACACAGGTGAATACTGAAAGACCCCTGTAAGAACACAAGAGTAAGTCATACTTACTTACTTTCCGTGCAAGTTACACTTACAAAATTCACGTCACTTCCAAGTTCCTATTTAGTCTGTATAGGGTTTAGCATCATACTCCGTCTTTTCATTCACATCTATTTCTTGACCACCCTCATACAAGACTCTAAACCCCTCTTTTCTACTTCTAAAGTTCTCCATCTGTAAACTCGACTGAATTCTTTTCCATCATTACAAAAACTGGTAAATAATCCCAGACTATATTCCCTTCTTATAATCGTTTCTATCTTTTCACCTGTGTATCCTTGAAATCATTAACTGATTTGGGTTTGGTTCATGATACTTGTCACAATCTTGACATTCTGACTAACCCTTCGATCCATGGTAAATCTAGGCGGGGGGGGGTAGAGGAATATTTACATTTTAACTGAACGTTGACTAATGTCATCATTAGAAGGTTACTCTGACGTTATCGTCGAAAAGGAATTACGACCTACCTCTCTCTACCCTCTTGTAAAAAAATTACTATCTCGAACACTTCTAAAACTTAAACATTACAAGAACACAATTATCCAGAAAAAAGTAAATGAAAGTCAAAGCGTTGGTCATACTGTTACTACAGTGACAAACCTCGGGAGTCCATTTGAAAACCAATGACGTCACACAAATCTTCGAATACCCTAACATCCTTCACTCTTTTACCTTATATTAGTAAAATATGCAAGGACTTTGGATTCAAATAGTAATTTCAGTCAGAAGATCAAAATTCTTTGTCGTAAACTCTACATTGATACGGGTGAACTCTAAACCCTAACGATTTAATACAATTTATATATTTTCCCAGAACATTTCTGATTCCACACAACCAAAAAGAAAAAAAAAAAAGGTAAAATCCCGTCTTAAGTAGTTTAACTTATACGTTACCTTCGACAGTTTGTTCCAAGTCGGTGTCAACCAGACTTTAGTTTTTGAGTACGTCACAACCAACGTAACTTCCATTCATTTCGTTATTTATATAGAAGGAGGAAATCTTTTGTGTCATTTTACAATCAAAGTAATATATTTATTATTTTAATATTTGAATGAGAAAACAGAATTTACTACAAAGATAAATCTCTCGTGTCAGTCTTGAACGTCGAGTAGTCTTTTTTTAAGAGGTACAACTATTGGTATAACCATAGAGATAACGCCCTGAATGACGACTACGAGCTGACAATACCACTCATACTAGGACCTTTTGTTTTCTTTATAGGGAAAACTAAGTATTAACTAATGTATAGATCTTTGTTAGGTCTATAAAATGCTTCAACAGACGATCTCACAAATATTCAATTCTAATAATTATGGAATTACATAAACCCGAGTCAATGATTCATAAGGTAAAGAACTAGTGACATCGTCATTAATTATCCTAATTGGTGTAATTGTAATTACGAAAAATCTTCAGTAACTTATTACATAATGAACAATTGAGTCATATATATCAAACTACAATCTAGACCCTTCTCGAACTGTGGTCCAAAGACTTCCTAGTCGACTTGGTGGAAACGACAGAAATTATATGGTCATAAGTAAACTGTAAATAAAAAACGTTTCGAGTTATGACCTATGTTTCTCATATGTTTCCACTTAGTCTGTATCTAGAGTAGAAGATCCTCGAATTTTAGATCATCTTATAGACGTCATGTTCCATCTTTCACCTCTCGTTGTCCATATAAAGAAACCTCCCCCACCCCCTATTTCTAATAAAGGTCAACTCTCCGTATAACGTCTACTTCTCGACCCCGAAACCCTAGTGTGTCAGAAATTAAGGGTGAAAATTGTGAGTTAGACTACAACGAGATCAATGAGTTTGAGACTTAAAAAAATCATAAAAAAGGGTTCCAATGACTATTTATCGGATTGTACATCTTGTGAAGTATGTCGTAGAAAGTCACACACACAACATTCATCCTCCATCAATCGGTGTTTATTAGAGTAGACACTAAATTAATCCTTTCCTCCTTATATTTGTGACTTCTGTCAATTATTACGACTACAAATTTTAAACGTTCAATAAACCACTCAAGGGACAAGAGAATCCAGTCGTTATATCACTAACGTAATCACAAAAGACAATCGACAACTTTTATATACAACGTAACAGTTTGTAAAATGAATTGGGTTAGAAAGTTTTTATAACAGTGTACATTAGCAAATTTTCGAAATAACCTATAAAATGCAATAACGCGTTTTAGAAACTTTAAAATACATATAAAACATGACTTCTATGTAGAATTAAGTCTGATCGGTGAAAAAGTCACGAGTGATCAGTGTAGAATAATCACGGACGGTATAACTCGTTACGTCACAATCTGTCGGAACCCTTTCCTTGAATTCACTTTCATCACTTGTTGATCGAACCAATGTCGTCACTTGTAAACTAGTAGCCTGCACTGTGTGTGTATTTGATCTGTCTCGTTATACTTTCTTTTCCAATAGGAGAACCGAAATTATCCACACTTAAAAGAAAAGGGGTCACAACATAAACGAACGTAGAACAACCCAAACTCTGAATTGTCACATCACAGAGGAGATCTCATGACGATACCTCTCTTCATTGTAACTGTCCTTGTACAATTGTCGCGGGATCATACCTAAGTCAAAGAAGACAAACAAGAAAACCCCTTTAAAAACAGTCGAAAGTTCCTTTTTTCGTTTCAATAAGAAAAACGATCGAGTTCTGTACCTTAATTCTGTCAGAACGACTGTCACCCTTCCCATTCTCTTCTCTCTAACGAGAAAAGGATAGCACGTCGGAAAAGAAGAGACAATACATTTCACGAGACTCCGTTTCCAATAGATCTCGATTCTTTACACATCAGTATTTGAATCCATTTTAACTCTTTTAAAATTCCAATCAGTGAAAGTTATTATCTTGTAAATTTTATATCTCTAAACTATCTTTTTAAATAGGAACAGTAATATACAAATACCAAGGTGACATACCTACATGCACATTTGTAGACCTTCTTTTGGTTTAATGAAACAAACTAATCTTACTGAGACACTAAACTTTAATGGTCAAAAAGAACAAAGAAAAAGTCATTAAAATACGCGGTCCTCACAAACCTAAGGTCTAAACATAAACTGTCTGGAGAAGGACACAGAGCAGAACATAGAGATTAACCTTCGTCATAGGAAAAGTAAATACGTAAATAACATCGTAAATACCTACATCTGAAATTTCCCAGAACTATGAATTAACAATATAAAGAATAATCCTTATACTATTATATATTGTATCCATTCTAACACGTCTGAAATTCAACTCAGTGAAAAGTCATTTTCTTACGAAATTCAGAAATCTTCCTCTTAACATCCCTCAAAATGATACCTTCTTATCTAAGACTCAACCAAACAAGGAAAATAGTCGGAAATATCTATTCGTTAATTATACAAGGTCTATATCTATTCGGGTTAAAGTCTTTTTGACTCGCAGTTAAAATCTTCTCTAAATTACAAACAAATAACCACCAATATCTACGAGGGGGATTTAGGAATCTAGGGAATCTAGGTTTTACTTACTTTAAGAGATGTGGTCTTTTCTAGTAGAACGATCGTGAGTGAACCCCAAACCACCTATCAGTTTGTAGAAAATTGTGATTCGGTTTCTTTATAAATAAAAGAAGAAGAACCCCATCACCTAATACGTCGTGAATTTTTTTGGTCTTGAGAAACAACTATTATAAATTAAACTTTAATTTCTGTCATGAAATGAAGAACAATCTTGTTTGAGAAATTGATCAAATTCTTTGGGTCTATGGTTGTGTCGCTATACCGGCCTCTGGTATACCACAACCCGACGAATAACGACCAATACTACATTCAAGTATCTCATAACAATATAAAATTACTAAAAAAACTTTGATTGTTTAAAAGATTAAAAATCGAGTTAGTCTCAGTTCTTAATACGTCACATAAAAAGAAGATAAACATCCTATACCCAGGAGTGTAAAAGGTTTGAACAGGTAGACGATTGATAAAACTGACGTCTCGATACAGGTAACCTCGGGCTAGAGTTAGTCGAGCATGAATGAACCTCTCTGTATACAGTCTCAAATACCTCACATTCATTAAAAAGAAAAAACGGGAAGATCAGAAATATATCACTTATTTGTGTCATAGGATACACTTTTTTTCGAGATGAAAAGAATTTTTCTAATTCGGGTACTTCACATATAATAAAGACGGTATATATGATCAAAAATGAAAGAGACCGATGGCCCCGTCAAAGTCAGTGGCCAGTTTGAAAAATTTTTATATTGATACATAAGGAATGGAACTTCTAAAAAATAAGTTAACCAGACTTCACAACAGGGTCGGTCTCAACTCTCGGTGACATTATCAATGATGAACATTTAAGACAAATGTCGAAAATAAAAGACACTAAGAATAAAAATCGGTGTATCTGTAAAGACGTTATTCATCAGGTATTTATTTATTTAGTCAAATCAACACTCTTTCTTTTCATTTTCTACATTGCACTACTATCCCGTCCAAAAGTTTACCAAACGAATACGGTCTCAGAATCTAAAATTGTGTACGAAAAATACGTAGTTTCATTAGTACGTAGGTGGCGGTGGGGTGGGGGGTGGGGGGTCATAAAATAACACCACATAACGTAAGTAACTGAAAAAAATTTTAAATAAAAAGATAACTTCCTATTAACGAAATGTCTTAAAACAACAAAAGACAGTTTGGAGTTGTACTTAGTCGATATCCATATGTATATAGGGGAGGGAAAACTTGGAGGGAGGGTAGAGGACGGGGTAGGGTGGGGGAGATCTAACTATGTCTCGGGGACAAACTCAAAGAACTCGGTATGTCGTTTAAGGGAAACCGATAGATAAAATGTATGTCATTATATTCAACGGTACAATGAGAAACATATGTAGAGTGGGAGAAGAGGGAAGAGGGGTACAGGTATCCAGACAAAGAGGTAACGACGGGACTTTTATTTAAGAAGTCATGGTAAAAAGATCTAAGACATATATACGTAATCTTATTTTATAAATAGAAAGAGAAAGACTGAGTGAAGTGAGACATATTATCCAAGATCCAAGTAGGTGGAGTAGTCTTGCCTGAGTCTAAACAAGAAAGAATACCGACTCATTATAAGGTAACACACACACACACACACACACATATATATATATATATATATAGTGTTGAAGAAATAGGTAAGTAGACAGTCACCTGTAGATCCAACGAAGGTACAAGATCGATAACACTTATCACGATGTCACTTGTTGTACACAGAAAAAGTTAAAACCAAAGGAGTCCCACATACGGATCCTCCCCTAAGGACCCAGTATACCACCAAAATAAGGATCAAAATATTCCTTAGAGGTATGGTAGAAGGTACCACCGACATAGTTAAATGTAAGGGTGGTTGTCACGTTCTTGTAAGGGAAAAGAGGTGTGGGAGAGGTCGTAAATAACAAACATCCGAAAACTACTACCGGTAAGACTGGCCGTCTCTTCCGTCACCGTTGGGTGAGGTCATGAGAACGGACCGTTTAGGGTATCTGTCTCCTCGGACCATCCGACGTCAGGTATCCCAGTGTTTCTCGACCTGTGCCGACTCGTTGAAGTGAAAGTGAAAAGTGAAGGTGCGTAACCTCTTCCTTTACCGTTGGGTGAGGTCACAAGAACGAACCTCTTAGGAACCGTCTCGGACCACCCGACAGCAGACACCCCAGCGTATCTCAGTCTGTGCTGACTTCGTTGAATCGTCGTCGTCGTAAGACTGCTCACACTCTACTATAGAGTAACATCAAAACTAAACGTAAAGAGGAATTATTACTCGCTACAACTCGTAGAAAAGTACACAAACAATCGGTAGACATACAGAAGAAACCTCTTTACAGACAAATTCAGAAAAAGGGTGAACCTTTTTCAAACTAACCCAACAAACAAAAAGACCGTAACTCAACATACTTGACGAACATATGAAACCTTTAATTAGGAAAAAGTCAACAAAGTAAACGATAATAAAAGAGGGTAAGACTCCCAACAGAAAAGTGGAACAAATATCAAAGGAAACGACACGAAAATTCAAATTAGTCCAGGGGGAACAAATGAAAACAAAAATAAAGACAATGTGATCCTCCACCCAGTATCTCCTAGAGCGAAACTAAATACAGTAGCTCACAAAACGGATCGTAAGTGACTGAAAACTTACAAGTCGGTCGAAACGTAAGGACCCTGTTTAGGAAAAACCAGTACTACATATTGTATTTAATATATATACATTTTACAAATACCTTTGTATTTGTAACGACCTAAATCAAACGACTATAAAACAACTCCAAAAACACACAAACAATTAGTCCCCATGACTAGACATCAAAATGAAAGAAGACCATCGAAACATATCAAAACCATAGTCCCGTTATGACTGGTATATGTTCGTTAACCTCTGAGAAAATATTTCTCGTTTATGTCACTGTTTGTAAAGTGTCTCATGTAAAATGTTTTATGTTTTGAAACTCGACATTTTAGGACTAACATAGTCCTAAAATTAAATTGAATCGTATTCTTTTCCCATTGAAATCATTATTTTTAGTACATAAGAGAGTAATTTATTTTGTTGTCGTTAGATTATTATCTAACAATCTTCTAATATACCGGTTTGTAATCTGAAAAAAAATAATACTATATAAATCACACACTGATTTTGGTACTAAAGTCTGATATCTGGACTGTTTATTTATTTCCTTCGGATCGTACTTTTATCTTAATTCTTTATTAACAATTAAATAATATAAATCCGTTAAACTTGCTTGACCAATTCGTACCAGACGCACGGAATGCCCTTTGGGAAGGACGTCTTGTCCTGGACTGATGTTTCCATTTATGGTGTAAAAGGTTAACCCCTATGATTGTAATATCAAATTAGTAAATAATATGTTTACATTCATTATCTCCACACAGATGAATATCAAGAAATTAAACATTCTACCAAAGGAACCGAGTAAGAAAGAGAAATTCCATAAGTGATTTACTGACTAAAAATTTATAAAGAAAAACCATATCTCGTTATTTTGTATATTAAGACAACGTCTTACAGAAAGTAGTTCTCTGTCCTTATAGAAACATAAAAATTATATGTAACTCGTGGTTAGTGTACTTCCGTCCTCCGTGTCTCTTTTATATTACGTATGTTGTTTGTAGAACCGTAAGGACCCTGTATGTAGGTCCACCCGTTTCTCTCTGTCACATGGGTGTTCATCTAATACATCCTATAATCTTACACTATTTCCGAATCTTTTTTATTTTGTTCAAATTTTCCTCTTTCTTACCGGTTATCCCATATTCTTCCTCTGTCCCACCCATATTAAATTGTATCTCACCATTTTCTACCAGAGTGACTCTTTCACTTTAAACTCCCTTTCTAGATTTTTTCAACTCACTCACTCGATACGTATACCCCCGGAACTCAAGTCTTACAACGATCATAAGTTGTATTCCTCCGGTCAACACAACCTCAGTCATTAGTTCTCCTCTTCTTCCTTATTTCAGTCTCTCCATTACCTCCGGTGTTTCGCATACAGGACATTTGTAACATCCGTGAAACCTAAAATGAGAACTCAAACTCGTCTCGTTATGACACCGAGCTACATCTAAAATTTTCAGTGAGATCAACGGTAAAACTCACCCCCGTACCCACCTTTATCAAAGTTCCGACAATCTCATTAAGTTCAGTATCTGACACCATCTAATCTCGTCTCGGTATCTCAACCTCTACTACTCTTCACCAAGCGAAGACGTACAAAACTTTAGCCTCGGTCCTTCGAAACGATTACTTAACCAACACTCCACACTCAAATCTTTTACGGAAATCGTAAAAACGGACTAATCTCCTTTCTATCTGAATACTAAATGACTCTACCCACTCTGTAAACCTCCTTCTCTTCTAGTCCGTCAATCAAATCTTGTATGTTTGAAACTTTACGGAGACAAACAGGTAAACCACTATGTCATATTCACTAATAACCTCAAACCACCTCTAACCAAATAGGATCTTGATTCCAAAACTTCAGAAACACCTTTTTACCAGAAATCTCTGACCGATCCTAATCTAAAGACTTTCTAATCTTATTCAAACTTCTGTTCAAACTTCTGAACCAGTTCCCATAAGATAGGCAATCTCTAATCTTCCACTCTCATCCTTAGTCGTTTTTCCCTGACTCTTTATACGGTCCCTCCATCCTCCTTTTGTATCTTTTACTCCGTAGAAATTTTCCTTTACTTCTTTGACGTCAGTAGGTAACCGTAGTCACCACCCCCCTAATCAAGGTCTTAGGGGATGGTACCTAGGGATTTAGGTTCCCACGAGTTCAGGGAATACATTTTACTACAGTATGAACGTATATCGGATATGTGTCAGGAGGACATATGGACTTTAATAGAGATCTGATGGACACAGTGGATTATTTTACATTTACGTACATTTATCAACATTAACGTTATATTTACGACACATTTGTCAACGGTCCCGTGTCGTTTAAATTCAAAACGATAAGTCTTGAAAGACCTTAAAAAAAGGGTTTTATAAAAACTAGGTACCAACCAACTTGGGTGTTGATTGTTTACTTCTTGGGTGGTTGTCTCTCCACTTGACTGAAAATTCCTCTTCTCTCACTTTGTAACGGTTATCCGGTACTTTCTACACCTGACTCTTAATTGTAAATCTGATCGTCACTACAATGACTTTGAACTGGTCTGTCAGAATTACCTTACCTCCTCTTTTCACACGATCCTTATCTCAGTCCTCTTTTACTCTGTTTGACCTCTGTCGAGAAACCTCCTCTGAAAGACAATTGCCTAGGTCTCTTTCTCCCACCACCAACCATCTCTTACATCACTTTTTCCCAAAACAAAACAAAAAAATTCTACCCTCTCTAATGTTATCAAACGACGTACCAATATTTTTATTAGGTCATAGTTCTTTTTCTATATACCTTGAAGGGACCACCAGGTCACCAATTCTGGTGTGAGGTTACGTCCCCCGTACCCAAGGTAGAGACCAGCCTCTTGATTTCAGGACGTACGACGTATCACGTCTTTATTTGTTTGTTCATTTCCACACGTGATTCATCTAATTTGTAGTAATAATTCTTTTGTGTCTATTTTTGTAGACATATCCTATTTTTACTCTTGACGATCTGGTTAGTGGTCATCGTGGATCCACTTTTCCATCCGAAGTCTCTCCTGACCCCGAGAAGTAAGGGTCATTGTGCTTCCCTCTCTTAGATCCCTGTATCTATATCCTTTCCAACCTATGATACCCTCGAATACTTGTAAGAGAAGACTAACGAAGACAAAAAAGTCAATTAATCTTCGTTCCATCCAAAACTCGACTTTCTTTACCTCTTACAATCTTTCTCAACAGGTCCCTTCCCCTCTAACTTACTAGATTTTGAACATATTATGTTGTCAATTTCCTGAGGAACTC
The DNA here is from genome assembly GCA_006410555.1 of Capra ibex. Classification (NCBI taxonomy): domain Eukaryota; kingdom Metazoa; phylum Chordata; class Mammalia; order Artiodactyla; family Bovidae; genus Capra; species Capra ibex. The sequence continues at coordinate 28,948,127 of SJYO01033645.1, read as the reverse complement.
GAATTACTAGTGATCTCTCTAGTCAATGGCATAATATTTTATACAGAACAATACTAACCCATTAATTATCAATTATACACATACTTCTGAAAGTCAAGTCAAGTCAGCAAGTCAGCACAGACTGAGAAACGCTGGGGTACTCAACGTCGTACGGTCCGGAGGGACAGGTAGTGGTTGAGGGCCTCAAGTGAGTCTAAGTGCAGGTAGCTCAGTCACTACGGTAGGTCGGTAGAGTAGGAGACAGCAGGGGAAGAGGAGGACGGGGGTTAGGGAGGGTCGTAGTTTCAGAAAAGGTTACTCAGTCGAGAAACGTACTTCACCGGTTTCATGACCTCAAAGTCGAAATCGTAGTACTTCTGAAATATTGGACGTATTAGAAAAATTTATCGTAAAGGATAGTATTTTTATTAAAAGAAAGTTTTTTAATCCTTTCAATGTAATTTCATGTAATTTAACAAAAATAAACAAACAAAATTTTTATGGATATTACGGTAGTGAGGTTCTACTGACAGAAAATTTAACACCCATATGTCAAATGACAACCGTAAATGTTGAACCTTTTCAACCGAGTCCATAGACCGAAAGACTAAAATGTAAAAATGACTTAGTATCTCTTACGGTATATATAGGAATTACAGAGTTCAAGAGTGACTTTAAAATTAGAATGTCCTTGAGATGACATGACCAATCGTAAGTGACTTGTAAAAATTCTCAACGAAAAATTAAAAAGGTACATCTTGTGTCAAGATTCAAGGGATTTGAGTTATAAAATCTTGGGTTTTAAATAAAGGAATTCTTGGTAATACAGAATTGTATATGTCCCCATCCGAAATGGAGAGTCTACCATTTCTTACTTCCGAACGACGGATCGTTTACCAAACACAGGAGTGTGACCAGAAGTGTAAGACTGACACTCGGTTCAACGTTTAAAGATCCACTGTAACTGGAAGTCTTAACAAGCACCAATAGTTTTCACTTATAATTTAGACGTCTAATGTTTTCAAATGATCAAAAGAAGAAAAAAGAGATCCAAAAAAAAAAACAGAGTAAGTTCACCATGTATTTAAAAATAAGTTGAAAAAAAGAAAAATAGTATTCGTATAAAGATTGGATTTAAGAGAACTAAAAATTTAAGATGGAAAAAAAGGGGAAGTCTTACAAAGGTAACCTTAACAACCATTTCTGAACCTCAAATGTTAAATACTACTACTACTACACAGAGGTAAGGACCTTCCAGACCTTCTTTCTGGTGTCTCTTTCCGTGTCCATATATTGATTAATATTGGTTCTCTGATTAAGATAACATTTAACGATAAGGATGGTGTTGTCACATTTAGATGACAAAAACAGAAATTAAAAACTCTATCCGAATATTAAGTACACCGTCATCCTTTTGATTCTTGATTATGACTCCCCCAGTCACTAGAGATTTTGTGTTTTTCCCACTAAACCAAGAGACAACATCGAAGAGTCAAGACACACAACTACCCGAGTCGATCTACCAAGAAACCGAGTACAGTGAAACCCACAGAGTTTGTACGTCAGTCAACCCACCCATCCCGACCTTGTAGGTTCTACCGAAATGAGTAAACAGAAGAAATGAGTGTAAACGATCCATAGAACCTTCCTGTCGATCTTCCCACCGACCCGGAACCAGGTACATCAGAGTCCCGGAGAGGAAGTGGTCTCATAGAGACCGTCCTTCGTCGAGTCTCCAACGTTTTCAAGTTTTCGAGTCTTCGCGTTCGACGGTCCGTAACAATTCCGACTCCGGGTCCTGACCGTGTCGTAAGGAAGAAACGTAAGACAACCAATTTCGTTCAGTATCCCGATAGACTCTAAGACAGTCTCCACCCTGACTCTCTTTTTGCGTGACCACTGGTCAAACCCTTTGATTCAACTGAGAAGTGTTTATAACTCTTTTCCTAGTTCTTCATGACCACTTAGAGTCCAATTTATGATCGGAAAAAACAGTTTTCAAACTTATGTGTAAACGAAAATATCCACGAATAAATTATCGACACATTAACCATTTCATAGAACAAGTCTTTAAAGAAGATGTCGTACTTAAGAAAAAAATTGAACTTTTTCTACAACCATAATAAACCTCGCCGTTCTAAACGTAATAAATTGACGACAACCCTTGTTACGTCCTGTCATGGAGTCTCGACGAAACAACCTTTTATAAAAACGACACAAATAATCACTATTCTTTTCGGAAATAAGAACTCGTTTTGTTTCATACTACTTTACAACCTTAACAAGTAACGAAAAATAATACATTATAAACACTCATTTTCATATATAACCAATTCACAAGAAAAATGTATGAAAGAAAAAAGAAGGAGAGAATTCGGATGAGTTGGACGACTACTTGGACGTCTTTTCCGACTACTTGGTTACCTTGTAATTTGTTATTTGGTCAGACATATACATAACAGTATGTACATTCTTACGTCTTCGTCTGTGACTACTGTCATTAGATATGAATCTTGGTTTTCTACGTCTTACCACCCTATCTTACCATACAAAATCCTTAGTCAAGTCTATACTCAAAAAGGATTCGACGGTGGTTTTGGTATATTAACCCAAGTAAAAAGAAATTCTCCCGGAGATATTAGTAAAAAATCTTTCATATCAAGAGAGATGATTACAAAAATATACTTCTTGTATCACAGAAACACCAAAATTTCTATTGACACTTTATTTTAACAAAGTGGACGACTACATAGCCCCAAAACGAAAAATTCATCGAAGTTGACATTTATCATCAGACGCTAATGTCGACACAGTAGTAGTATACACCAGTGGTACAAACGGTTAATTTAACGGAATAAAAATCACTGTCCTTTTTATAATGGAGAATATATATTGTCGGAATATGATTATGGAGTCGTTTATCTGACCGACGTACTTTTGGAGGTACCTCCAAACCAGGTCTTATGACTAAAAATCTCAAATTGGAACCTCTAAGGTTCATTTTGGATTCTTTTTTGGTGAAAGATTATTAGCATCACCCTTCTAATAATTGTACCCTTACTAAAAAGTAATGTTGGTCGTCTACCGTCATCATCATAGACACCAGAGTTACATCCCTTAAAAACGTTTTTAGTCAAGTCAAGTCAAGTCAGTGAGTCAGCACAGGTCGAGAAAAACTGGGGTACCTGACGTCGTGTGGTCCGGAGGGACAGATAGTGGTTGAGGGTCTCGAACGAGCTTGAGTACAGGTAGCTCAACCACTATGGTAGGTTGGTTAGGTAGGAGACAGCATGGGAAGAGGGAGGAAGTCAGAACGAGTCGTAGTCCCAGAAAGGGTTATTTTGCAGTCAAGAAGCGTAGTCCACTGGTTTTATAATCTCGAAGTCGAAGTCGTAGTCAGGAAGGTTACTTATAAGTCCTGACTAAAGGAAATCCTACCTGACCAAACTAGAACGTCAGGTTCCCTGAGAGTTCTCAGAAGAGGTTGTGGTGTCAAGTTTTCGTAGTTAAGAAGCCGCGAGTTTCAGGTTGAGAGTGTAGGTGTGTACTGATGAACTTTTTGGTATTGACTGATCTACCTGGAAACAGCCGTTTCATTACAGAGACGAAAAATTATACGATAGATCAAACCAGTATCGAAAAGCAGGTTCCTCGTTCGTAGAAAATCAAAGTACCGACGTCAGTGGTAGACGTCACTAAAACCTCGGGTTTTTGGGTTTCAGAGAGTGACAAAGGGTAGATGAAAGGTACTTCACTACCCTGACCTACGGTACTAGAATCAAAAAACTTATAACTCAAAATTCGGTTGAAAAAGTGAGAGGAGAAAGTGAAACTAGTTCTCCGAGAAACCAAGAAGAAACGAAAGACGGTATTCTCATCACAGTAGACGTATAGACTCCAATAACTATAAAGAGGGCCGTTAGAACTAAGGTCTAACACGAAGTAGGTCGGACCGTAAAGCGTACTACATGAGACGTATATTCAACTTATTCGTCCCACTGCTATATGTCGGAACTGTATGAGGAAAGGGCTAAACCTTGGTCAGACAACAAGATACTGATCAAGATTGACAACGAAGAACTGAACGTATGTCTAAAGAGTCCTCCGTCCAGTCCACCAGACTATAAGGGTAGAGATTCTTAAAAGGTGTCAAATAACACTAGGTGTATCAGTTTCCGAAACCGGATCAGTTATTTTTATCGTTTTCCCTTTAAAATTAGAGTTTGGTAGTAAAGGAGTATAGGACGGGTCGGGATGAAATCGTATTAGAAATCGGACGGAAGGTAATAAGGATACTTGACACATACATTTATGACGTCATGTTAAAAATAGAATCTAGTATGTTTTACTTTAATCTCCTTTAGACAAAAATTTTTTGTTTCGGTCCCTGAAGGGACCTCCATGAGACCAATCCGGAGGTGTGAAGGGGACGTCCAAGTTAGAGACAGTCCCTTGATTGCAGGGTGTTTGGGACACCGTGTCGGTTTTTTATTTTCTGTTTCGGGCATTAGGTCTTAAAGTGACGAGTCTTCGGGTTTCCTCAAGAAAAGACTCTAAGTATAGAAAGATCTCTCCTTGTCAAGTAAATATCTGTCCGTTGAACCTAAAATCTGAATTAAGATGATTAATCGACGAAAACTGCACCTCGTCAACTGAATTGGGACGAAATCCCTTTAGGAAACCTCTTAATAACACTTCCAATTCACCCTTTTAAATACACTTAGAATTATCCAAATTGAGAACACTGAAGAACTTCCCTCTCACCATTCCCTTTGAGACCGTAGGAACAACTTCCTTACTTTTCACTTTTACAATTAACGAGTCAGTATAGACGAAAAGTTGGGGTGCCTGACATCAAACGGTCCGAGGAGACAGGTACCTTAAGAGGTCCGTTCTTATGGTCTCATCCATCGGTAAGGGAAAAGGTCCCCTAGACGGACTGGGTCCCTAGTTTGGGTACAGAGGATGTAACGTCCGTCTAAGAAATGGTAGACTCGGTGGTCCCTTCAGGTGGACATTGATTTATGTCCTTACACCTCTACAACCAGAGGTGAGACCTTAGTCGAAGTTTTCGGACGGTAAACTCAAACGTTACTCGGGTGGTCACGGTAAACTGGATGTCATTTCGACACAGTTCGAGTACTTTGTGTTTGTGTTTTGTCTTTCCCTCAGTAAGGCAGACAGAGGTCTGAGTCACCCACATGACTAGACATAACATGAAACTCCCTTTAAAATCATTAAAAAAAGTCATACATTAAAATCAGACCGTGTAACTGAAATCTTGAATTTTAGGAGGGGTGGGGTTATTCTAAGTTAAGATAAACATGTCTCAAGTAAAACTACAGAAAAGTACAAAATAGGTCACACAATATGAGCCGGTAAGGTAAATCAGACACAATTTATTAATTTAAGAATTATTATAGAAGTATTTTGGATAGTGAAACTATATTTCTATTGTAAATTAAGTGAAACTTAAATAAGTCAAGTCAAGTCAAGTCAGTGAATCAGTGTAGACTGAGACGCTGGGGTACTTAACGTCGTGCGGTCCGGAGGGACAGGTAATGGTTGAGGGCCTCAAGTAGGTTTGAGTACACGTAGCTCAGCCACTACGGTAGGTCGGTAGAGTAGGAGACAGCAGGAAAGAGGAGGACGAGGGTTAGGGAAGGGTCGTAGTCCCAGAAAAGGTTACTCAGTCGAGAAGCGTGTTCCACCGGTTTAATAACCTCAAAGTCGGAGTCGTAGTCAGGAAGGTTACTTGTGGGTCCTGGCCAGAGGAAATCCTACCTGACGTATATACGTAGAAATTTCTTGACCATATCAATTTTTATTCTACGTCATTTCATCCATTGTCCTAAGTACGGTCAAAAAAGTCATAACTTGGTAAAACACTAAACCCCCTGTTCAGGGAAAAGAGATCCGGAACTAAAAGATCTGTAGATTTAAAAAGTTAAGAATATACTATCCAAGAACGAGAATTAAATATTAAATGTTACGTAAGTTTTAATATATTAATGTACGATCTATTTTTCTTCAGGGTTTTGTTTCACGTACAATATTGTTCACTCCTTCTTCATCCGAGATATTCTAGGACTATGGACAATTATTTGAGATATAAATTATGTGTTACCTTATAATGAGTCGATAATTTTTCTCACGTAAACTTAGTCAAGATTACTCCACCTACTTTGACCTCGGATAATATGTCTCAATTCACTCAGTCTTTCTTTTTGTGGTTATGTCATATTATTATGTATATACACCTTAAATCTTTCTGCCATTACCACTGGGATATACTCTCTGTCGTTTTCTCTTTGTCTACATTTCTTGTCTGAGAGCCTGAGACACCCTCTTCCACTCCAACCCTACTAAACTCTCTTGTCGTGACTCTGTACATATGATGGTATACACTTTGTCTAGTGGTCAGGCCCAAGCTACGTACTCTGTCCCGTGAGTCCCGGCCACGTGACCCTACTGGGACTCCCTACCCAACCCCTCCCTCCACCATCCCCCCAAGTCCTACCCCTTGTGTACATGTTACTACCGACTAAGTACAGTTACATACCGTTTTTGGTTATAATATTTCATTAATCGGAGGTTAATTCAATTAAAATTTTTATATATGTCATTACATATACGTGACCGTTACTGTTAAAAGTCACGTCTGAGTTTGACGACTCGAAAACAATGACGATTCAAATCAAAAATTACGGAATACCCAGTAAAGTGCGACTGTCTAACGGTGAAGAACCCTTCATCTTAACCTTTGATCTATTGACGTAAACACTTTTAAGGTACAATTTTTATTTCTGTTTACCTTATTGAACAACGTGTGTATCGAACCCAACTAGAGTTCCCTTAATTGGAATTCACTTTTTCGGTTTGATTTTCCAATGTAACACATTAAGTAAATATAACGTAAGAACCTTACTTTTTTAATGTATGTACCCCTGGTCCAATTATCATAGGTCCCCAATTCCTCCCTTCCCTGTCACTACCTTTCTACTATCCTCCCTCTAAACATTACCTTAATAATCACCACTAGTATACTTAGAATCGAACTATATTAACGGGGCTTGATTTATGTGTTACTCATGTACATTTTGACCATTTTATACTTACTCCTGACTTAACATAGTTACAGTTAAAGGACCTAAACTATAACATGATATCGATATGTTCTAAAAAAAAAAAAAAAAAATGTTAACCTTCTTACCTTTTTGTCTGACCAAGGTTTATCCTTTTCATGCAGTTCCGACATATAACAGTTGGACGAATAAGTTGAATATACGTCTCATGTAGTACTCTTTGCGACCTGACCTTCTTTGTGTTCGACCTTAGTTCTAACGGCCCTCTTTATAGTTATTGGAGTCTATACGTCTACTGTGGTGGGAATACCGTCTTTCACTTCTCCTTGATTTTTCGGAGAACTACTTTCACTTTCTCCTCTCACTTTTTCAACCGAATTACGAGTTGTAAGTCTTTTGCTTCTAGTACCGTAGACCAGGGTAGTCAAGTACCCTTTATCTACCCCTTTGTCACCTTTGGCACAGTCTGAAATAGAAAAACCCGACGTCAGTGTTAGTGACGTCTACCAATAACGTCGGTACTTTAATTTTCTACGAATGAGGAACCTTCTTTTCAATACTGGTTGGATCTATCGTATAAGTTTTCGTCTCTGTAATGAAACGGTTGATTCCAGGTAGATCAGTTCCGATACCAAAAAGGTCACCAGTACATACCTACACTCTCAACCTGACACTTCTTCCGACTCGCGACTTCTTAACTACGAAAACTTGCCCCCACAACCTCTTCTGAGAACTCTCAGGGAACCTGACGTTCCTTTAGGTTGGTCAGGGAAGACTTCCTCTAGTCGGGACCCTAAAGAAACCTTCCTTACTACGGTTTCGACTTTGAGGTCATGAAACCGGTGGAGTACGCTTCTCAACTGAGTAACCTTTTCTGAGACTACGACCCTCCCTAACCCCCGTCCTCCTCTTCCCCTACTGTCTCCTACTCTACCGACCTACCGTAGTGACTGAGCTACCTGCACTCAGACTCACTTGAGACCCTCAACCACTACCTGTCCCTCCGGACCGCACGACGCTAACTACCCCAACGTTTCTTTAGTCTGTGCTGACTCGCTGACTTGACTTGACTCCACTTCTTATATGCCCTAGAGTTCTTTTTCACAAAATTATTTTACTTACTACCCAAACTCCTCGTGCACCGAAAACACTATATAAAACCCAATAGTTTCTTAAATGAAAACAGACTACCAAGATCTTTCTTGTTTGGAGTTTTATAGACCTAAGACTTTCTCTTCGTGACAAACACAAGATAGAGGGTCTCCACTCGGACAAATACAATCCAAGACAGTCCAGAGAAACATAAGTGTTATAAAACGAATTCCGGAGTTTCTTCAAAAATAATAATTACTAACCAGTCTTTTAGGAGGACACCCCCCATCCACCCTCCACCCTTCCCACTCTTACACCTTTGAATTTACACGTTTTAGCCTCCATGATACCGACTAACATCGACATTGTCAAGAAACCTTTGTCCATTTTAGGAAATTTTGTCACTGACAGTCAGAGGGAAATACGTATTTTTTTAAATTAGATCCAAGAAGATTTCCTAGTACTTTCCCTGGCAATGATTTGTTTCTGGTCTTTAGTTTTGGTCACGTTGAAACTACAAGTTCGTTGAGGTCGGATTGGCGTCTCCGTCTCCGCAATTCTTGACTTTACCTAGAAGTATGTTGATCACAGAGAACCTTCTTGACTTCAATGAAGGAGTTTAACATAAATCAATGAAAGGGTCAAATAAGCACCCACTCGATCTTTTCCCTAAGGTCGAGGGTCCTATCGTAAGAAAGGGTGATCCGGTAGTCAGGACATTTTACAAGAACTCAGGTTCGTGAGGGAGAGGAGGTAACCGACGACACCTCAAAGACCGTCTTTTATGTTAAAGATTTATCACAAATTTACTGGAGTTGCGGATTAAGTCCGAACGTCCCTTTTGAATCGAACACAAAGGTCACAGGAGAAGCCGGATTTCGTCGGCTGCTATTGTTTTGTCCTTCTCCGAAAATTTCAAGGAAACCTTGGTCTTTACGAACGCTGCATGAGCCTCGCGCGTCCGCGTCCTACCTCTCCCGAACAGGAGAGACTCAACGGCATCCCAGATCCACCGACGCCGGACCCAGCCGAGGGGCGGGGGAAGGTGCAGTCGCCTCCTGAGACGTCCAGGCGGCGGCGACGACGCCCAACATCGGCCTCAAATGCCAAGGCGCCAACGGGGTCGACGACGGAGAGCCTCAGTCCATTGCCGGATGTTCGGGGAAGTAGAACCTCCTCGAGGGACCTGACCCGTCTCAGCCTCCTTGGCCCGAGATCGCCCCTCTACTCCTTCCCCTCGCTGATCCGGCGATCGCAGGCCCGGACCGCTTCACCTCACGTCCCAACCCTTCGAGACTCGCCCGGCGGGGTAGGACCGGACGGATGACCCGCCCCCAGAAGAGGGAAGGTCCGGGGGCCCCGAGCGGTAAGGGCCGGCCCCGAAGGAAACGTCCTCCCTTCCTTGCCCCTTCCCCGCACCCCCACGTCTCGTGGTCAACTCCCTGAGGACCAGGTGTCTCAGCCCAGCGTATCCACTTGCATAATTTCGCGACATTCCCAAAATTCGTCTCATAAAAACGTACCCTAGAAAAATTGAAGTCTTCAAGTCTAACACATAATACAAATTTTTAGTGAAAATATAGCACTACCCCACTCCGACCCCCTGAACAGTGACATAACACCCGAAATTAAGACGTCATGTCGAAAGATCTGAGACCCGCCCCAACACCCCACTCTCTATTACATTGAATCCGATTCCGACTGTTCACACACAAAATTATGTAGTCCTAAATAAAGATACGTTGCATTATATCTACCTGGGAGGGGCAGATTACGACATTTTAAGTATTCGGTTCGACTTACTTGAAATCTGTCTTTTCTAGTGCTATCAACGACCAAGACAAAAACAAAAAAGCCAAAATTATAGAAATATAAAGAAAAAGATCCAAAAAAAAAACAAAAAAAAAAAACGTAGACAATAGAAATTTAGAACATAGCTCTCATCCGACATTGGCCCTTGGTACTGCCGACGGCTCTTGCATACGATATGCAATTAATTGCACGGTTACCTAAGTCTTGGTGGCAGACTTTAATCGAATTTTTTACTAGATCCATTTACAACCATTATAAAACTTTTACTTTCATTTTTCAAGTGAACGTAAAGTTCAAGGAAATATTACTCTTTATGAATTAAAAAAATTTCTAGAGAAGTTATTTTGAAACAGAACGATTTTTACCTTTACACAATGAAATCCGGACGTCACAACCAAAAACCTTTATTTTCTTGTAGAGTCGAATCGAATATAGTGCCACCCCACCCCGATTTATTTATATTACCAAATCAAAAATCGATAAGGAGTTCTATTGTATTACCGAACAAATTTACATCGACTGTCAAGAGACATCTATTGTCTAATTCTCACACATAATCTTACAAAATTAAAGAAACACGTGAATCGAAGTATAATGAATCGAACAAGAAACCAAAATGACGGACAACTTGTTTACTTCAGTTGTGACCTTGTATATATACAAAAGAGTCTTTGTAAATACGAAAACTAAAAATTTCGTAAATACGTTTCTTCTTTTATTTTTGAAATAAAGACTTAAAATTTTCATACATGACATAGAGGAAAAACACTCATTAAGACAGTTTTTAAAAAATTTCATTACGTGTAAGGCTCTATTATTAAGAACGAATTAACTTGATTATTTTTATTCAAAATGAATTTCACTATTGACGACAAATTTTGTCTGATTTCCCTTTAAATACGAAGTTTAGAACTATCACAGAAAATCTTCTATCAAATGTCAAACTTTCCTCGACTATAAAATCAACGTACAAGGACGAGAATTAGTCGTCATTACCTTATGGAACACTAAAATCCAATGTATTATAAGCAAAAGATAACTCCGGATAAAGATCTCTTCCTTTTTATTTAAAAAAAATACCGTAAATTCGACTAGAACAAGCAAATGTTTTTGGTGTGTACGACATAAAGGAAAAAAGGGGGTATAAGTACATTCTCATCTCACCTTATGTTTAACTTATTTGAAAGTAATGAAAAAAAAAGATTAAAGTTTTAGAAGTTTAAAAGTATTAAATTTCCAAAAGTGAAAATTTGGGGGGTTTATGAATTCAAATAACCACCCACTATTCCATTTCCTGTTTGAACAGAAATTGACATTTTTATGAGAAAAGAATTGATATGAAATGGATGATTCATTCATTTATTCATCACAACTTAAAATGCAAATAAAAACTGACATAAAGTTATCTCAACTCTACTTTTCTAAATCTTTATCAAAAGTTAAACTTATTGTTTATCAAAACAAACCACTTTGTGACTATACCAAATTAAAGTGAAATGGAAACTAGTGACCTATACTCGGGACTACTGACATGTAAAGGACCTCATATAAAACCACTTAATTTAACTATAAATTTTGATAAAAAGTATTTCCTCTTCTTGGAGACTTTTAAAACTCCTACACTTTTCTTCGTAAGAAGTGGAGTTAAACTTAACAACCTTATTTCCCTTTATTCCTAACTCCTTGAACTTTATTTACCACAACTAAAAAATGTTCAAATAATTATTTGAATGAAAATTTTGAAGAATTGGAAATCAATGTTCACCTAAAAAGTCACCGATTCTAACGTACGAGTGTTACGTCATCCCCGACCCAAACTAGGGACTAGTCCCCTGATCTAGGGTACGACGGCGATTCTGAGTCTCGTCGGTTTACTTATTTATGTATAATTTTTTTTCTTTTTTTGACTTCTAGACGGGTCTAATTACGAATTGAAGTAGGAAAATGCAAACAAGTAAAGAACTAAACTATACCGTGTGTCAAAAAACAAAAAAAAGGGTACACATCGATGACACTTCGTACCTCTCTACGTATTCTTCAATCAGACAAAATTTCTTTTTGTAACTGTGAATTTTCCGAAGGGACCACCGAGTCTGCCACTTCTTAGACGGACGTTACACCCTTTGGACCGAAATTAAGGACCCAGCCCTCCTAGGGGATCTTTTCCCTTACCGTTGGGTACGGTCATAAGAACGGACCTCTTCAGGTACCTGCGTCCTCGGACCGCTCGACGGTAGGTACCCCACGTTTCTCAACCCGTCAGCCCGTGTTGACTCGTATTGTGAAAAATTGGAGTGTAACTGTGAATGCCATATTGAAACCGTCATTGGGAGTGACACAAGCTAAGAAAATTTCTCCAATAAATAAATAAATAAAAACCAACGCGACCCAGAGAACGAAGAGTGTCCGAAAGAGACCGACGTCCCTCTAACCCGACCGCCGACGAGAACCAACGACACACGACCGAAAAGTGGCTCCACCGAAGAGAATTGTTCGTACCTGAGATCGGTGTGACCGAAGTCATCAACACCGAGTGTTCGGGATCTTGAACCCGAGTCATCAACACCGAGTCCGAATCAACGAGTCTCTGAACACCTTAGAAGGACCTGGTCCCAAACTTGGACACAGGGGACGTAACCGTCCGTTTAAGAATAGGTAACATCTTAAGGGTGTCCTGGTCCTTCAGGACACAACGTAAAAATTACGTATGGAATTTAAGCAATCATAAGTCGTATGAACAGAAAATTCAAAGACGGAAGTTTAAAACCTAGGTTTTCTAAAATTGGTATTTAAGAAGTCATACGTTATTACTACACTTTAATATCTAACAAAACGTATTGTATCTCGCGAATAAAAATCCAATTCATTGTCATTTGATCGTAGAATAGAATTTACACAGTAGGAATTAATATTTATTACCAACGACTAGGTTATGTAAAATTGAAAGGAGGTTAAAAAATCCATTAAAGAGTTCTTTCTAAGACTTCAAAATATTAGAGACCTTTATACTACTCTAAAAACCTTAATTAAATCAGACAATTAAGGGTTGAAAAAGCTCAAACTCCAAGAAGGATTACAACTTTTTTCCAGTGAATAGGGGTAGGGGTGGGAAGTATTATCACCGACATTGAAACCAAATCTTTTATCCATGACTGATTTTCGATGAAACTTAAGGTTTCGTATATTGCATAGACAAATGTAAAACTTTTTATCGATGTCCACACAAACTCTATGTGCAAAAAACCATATGGATATCTAAGTACCGAAGGTGTAATTGAGGTAACCAAATCCCAGTTTCTAGATTAGGTCACGAAAAGATAATATACATTTCTTAGTACTCCAAGTCTCTATTTACTGAAATTTTAGTATGTCGAACAAAAACCGTCTCGGTCCACCTTTTGGGAACAGTGAACCCAACCATGGAAATAATGATAACGGAGACTATTTCACTCTTGTACAAAATAAAACAATTAACGAAAATTTTAATAGACTCCTTAAAAGAAAATTTTATTAACACGAATTTTTTTTTTAAAAAAAAAAAATTAGTCTTTTTCCTCTACACTTCAGTTTCTGACTTCGAAACTTCTTTCATTAGTAATACTAAGACTTACCACTTTTTGAAGGACCTGAAGACTACTGGTAGTAAGCGAAACATGACGGAGAAGTCCTAGTATGGTAGTTTTTTAATGAAGACCATAAAACCCTTTAACAAGGATTTTGTTGAGGTCTACCCTCCGAAAATGTACTTTACTAGGAACAAACACTACGTATATCTTTCCATTTGATTTGGCATTAATAAAGGTTTATAACGAATCTAAAAATTTATTAACATTTCAACCACCACACCCGAGACAAAATTAATATATTTAATTTAGAGTCTTTACATTCAAAATCTATAAACTTCGTCTTCAACATTTTTCAATAACACTTTTCAAAATAACAACGAAAAAAGGTCTATGAAAGGTACGTAAAAATACACAATAATTATTTTTTGTCACTGTGTATCTTATGTTCTGTAACTACACTATTCATTTTTAACGAAAATAGATATCCTTAGACTACCTTTAACACATTATTAGATCCATAAACAGGACTTTGGATGAAGGATTAAAAAAAATAACTTTTTAAAACATATATTTGTAACACCAAAAAACATTTTATGACCCTGAGTAGTAAAGTATAAACTAAAAATATAGTCCTAGAAGTCGTAGGATTACTTAAATAAGCTCCTAGATGGGAAGCAAAAGAAACGTTCAACTTTCTCCGTCTTAACGACCTTGGAAATTACGGTCGATAGGCACGAACAAACCTCGTAGCTGTGTCGATACAATCTTCTTTACGACAAAACCGGTAGATATGATAGATATCCATTTATTTCCAGGAGGAAACCGAATGAAGAGATACCTGACAAATCAGAAAGTCTGGTCTTCTTCAAAGTCTCACCAAGGAATGTCTAAAATACATGGAACGTTTATACAAAACTAATCGGACTTGTAAAAAGGAATAATTCAACAATTGTAAATTTTCAGTTTTTCTAGACCGTTGTGGTCCAGGACCAAAGATGTACTGTCATTAGACGACCTTCACTTACCGTCCCGGGGTAAATTTGTCCAACATACGAAAGGTCAAATGCAGTGATGGACAGAAAGAGTTAAAATCATGAGGTCGGGTCAATTAATTAAATAATTGAACGAATCGGGTATTGAAACTCCAAAACCGGAATAAAATCTTAAGAGAAAAACGTCCTACACCCAGAACAGAAAAATACGAATCTCCAGAATTCCTCCTTTGAAAAATTATCCTTCCCAACGTCAAGAGTCGACTAAGGACAAGAATCTTTTGATTTTTAAAACCTGAAATCCGACCTTACGAACCAAAAATGTCAGTGACCACAGTCAGATAAATCTTAATCCTACATTAAATATATTTGTAGAAACATGAAATTATCAGTTATTAAATCATTAAAGTGTCAATATACCCTAAAACACAGACAAGTCCTTCCACCATTAGACCAATTATTATATCTCAAGAAACCTTCAATAGTAATGTCTAATGTGTCTAAAGTCTTAAATTTGAATCTCATGTGTATTTCTTTAATACTACTAATATCCTGTTGACCTTTAAACTTGTCAGACATACTACTATCATTCTTTAATAATCAAAAATGACGTACTGTTACAATCAAACTTTTCTTTCAAGAATTAAAATCTCTGCGTATGACTATGTAAATGTCTTCTTTACAATTTACCAGAGCCTAAACAAAGTCTTATTATACCCTCCTCTCCTTCACTCAGTCCACTTTGGTTTTACTGATACTTAATTAATAACAATTTCAATCCCCCCTTTTTCCCGATCCCCTACCAAAAATAATTTGTCCACAAGTAACAAGACATATGTTATGTTTGTGAAGATTCAAAAGTTTCATTCTTTAATCATCTATTTATGTCACGTATTTATCATTTTAACTTCCCTGATAAAGAAGAGGTTATTAAGAAAAAAAAAAAATTATAAATTTTTTAAATATACCGACGTTCCCTAGAATCGGCGTCGTACGCCTTAGAAATCAACATCGTACACCCTAGATCGAGGGACTGGACCCTAACTCATGACCGGGGGGAGGTAACGTTCGTGTCTCAGAATCGGTGACCCGGTGGTCCCTTCAGGGAGGTTATTAGGAATTACATCCTAGAAAGTCATGGAGTTTCAACAGTAATACTCGTAGTTATAATATCGGGATTTCATATACTTTCTCTTTAATCTCGACAGGTCAACTATCTATCGTACAACTCATTTAGTCGAAAGAGATTAAACTTGATTTTTTGTGTTAAACTATTTATCTACTTATACATTTAAAGACTAAGTATGAGTGTTAAAAGATTAACTAAATTTCAAATTTTTTCGTTTTGTTAATTATTACCATATTCCAAACTATTTCCAATTAAAACCATCTCAGGTCTCTCAATGATTTATACTTATAATGGACAAAATAAACTTCTTTGAAACTTGTAGAATATGGCCTACGAGGACTTAACTATGTACTAAAAGACCACTTACTCTTCCTACGTTCAACGTTTTCTTTACGTAAATACTACGATTAAGTACGCCTAGTCCACTTCATAAAAAAATTTTTATGAAAATACTGATAAATTCACTCTTAATTTCTATAATGTATTCAAAAATCATTAAAACAAACATCATGTATACTATACATAATAAAACTAAAAAAAATCTAAAAACTTAAATTAAATATATTTTTATCTCAAATTTTTCAGTAAAACACCATATAACGAATACATACACAAGAAAAGAAAAAAATTCATGTGTAGTCTGTCTGTAAAAATTATTGTCGGTAAAATGTCAAGAAGACCTAACTTTAATAACACCGGTATACGAAACCGTGGGTCCAAACCCCGAAATAAAAAGGAAGACAACCATTTCTAGATTTTA
This sequence comes from Capra ibex, assembly GCA_006410555.1. Taxonomy (NCBI): domain Eukaryota; kingdom Metazoa; phylum Chordata; class Mammalia; order Artiodactyla; family Bovidae; genus Capra; species Capra ibex. The sequence goes on along the minus strand of SJYO01033645.1, from coordinate 28,931,712 downwards.
ACAAATTATCTCTTTTTGTCTTCAAGAAATATCCCAGACAGGGTTCGGTATCGAAACTTTCTCCCACCTCAAGTTACATCTACATACAAAAACAATCCGAAAAGTTTGAAACATACATTTACAGTCGGGATATAGGTCGAGACGACCACTAATTTCAAATAAGAAGACGACCAATCTTCTCTAAGACGTGTGTAACCACCGTAAATTAGAATCTTGAAAACGGTAGGTCATAAATAATAGTTTTATACGTACTTCCGACTTTTTTATTACCTTAGACAGGTAAGAAGACTTTAGATCTACGACAGTAAAATAGAAACATTTGTTTTAATATTCTTACGACGAATAAACCCGGTGTTTCAAAACAGGAAAACATGTCAACCAAAATAACTGGACACAAAAACCACAATACGATAAATGGATGTATTAATCTTAAAGTTATTTTAAATAACTATGAAAATGATATCTCTACAACTACTCTGGTATTAAGAGATACAATGTCACAATTCCCACACTCTTAGTCACTCTAAAAATAAAATCCAGAGTCTTTGTCTTTATTGACATAAGTATCCGTTAACCAAACAAATCCAACACATCTATGGGACTTAGTCCATTATGTATCACAAAAAGAGGAATCAAATCGACGATCTTTTAAGATTACGACCTAAACACCTGGTAAAGATAATTATCTTATATATAAACTGAAACATAGAATATAAATACACAATTGGACATAAAAAAAGGAGTCAATCAAAAAGAAACGGGACTAAAGGAGTAAACAAAATCCAAATCAACACATACGAAAAAAAAAAAGAAATTCAGGAAAATAACTTACTCCAACTCAAACTATTTATATAAGAAAAAAAAAATCCTATCTCGAAACCTAATGGATTCATGAACATAACTAGTTCAAGTCTGTAAACCTCTGTAAGAAGTCAACCAATAGCAACTTGATTAAATATTCCATTTTGATTAGATATGACCCATTTTAATTCTCAAACTCTATTCCAATTTGTCAGAACTCCCGTGTTGAATTAACCACCCTATTATACAAAATTGTCATCTTTATAAAACGTCGTACCGGATAAGTTCAGAAGGGATGAGGGAAACCAAACAGTATAAAAGGTCTAAGAAGGTAAGAAAGATTTAGAGGTATTTCTTAAGACATTTTTAAGTACCAAACTGGGTTGTGTATACACTTCTTTAACAACATATGACGAGTCAGTGACTTAACTGATACTTAATCCGAAACTTGATTTTCAGTTCTAGAAAAAAACTTATGTATCGGTTGATGAAACCTTTAGATTTCTGTTTGCTCTTTTTCAGAATTTATATAAAAACAAGGAACAAACATTTTCTCTTATCTTTCTAAAATTATACAATTTTACTGTAAAATACGGTAACTGAGTGTCCTTAAAATTTTGCTAGTCTCTAAACCCAAAATTTTACTTCATGAAATAACTGTTGTAAAATTAAGTTATATAGGAATTTTTTTAACTAATATAGAATTATAAGACTCTTTTATTTTCTACGTCATTGTAGGTCAAAACGATAATTATGGTAACCTCCGGTTGTTTTTATATACAATCCTTACCTAAAATAACGTATCTTACCGTACTTGTCTTATGTATCGCCTGGGACGATTGAGTAATGTAGGAGAAACGAAGACGTCCTTTCTCCGGGGAAAGTTGTGTCCAATAGGTCAGTAAAACTTAACTGTAAATTCTACTTCGGTCTTGATACTTATAATGTATACATTTATATATTTACATTAAGTAGACATACCAAGTCCCTACGGTGACTCTAAGAGTTTTCATCCTCAAGAGACGACAGCTTACTGGAGAAACAGATCATCCCAGGTCCAATATCACTCTCCTTTCTCCAGAACTTAGAATCACCTCATTATCTCTAAACTGATTTGTAAAATCTTTTTAGATTGTATTTACGATTAAAGTTTTCTCTTTTTTATTCTTGATAAATGAAGTGTCCATTTTCATAATTCTACGTAAATCTTACCTTATCTTTTACAATAAACAGAAGAGTTGTAACTTATACCAGGGTTTAATATTCACGTTATCATCATAAACTTTTTCTTCACGAGAACGAAATAATTTTTCGATCATAAAAAGATAATAATAAATAACTTTAAGTACATTAGGTAGTACAAATGGAAAAACTACACTGTAGGTCTTATCTTACATCCTGTTTTAAATTATGGATAATGTCATGCGTACAATCAATGAACCAATTACAGAACACATATCACACGTACAGAAATTAATATTCGGTAGACTTTTGGAAAATACTTTCTCACCTTTATATTTAATAATAACTTACTTATTTACTTACTCATCGACATTGTCAATCAATAAACTTCATTTTAGATAAAGAAGGCCTTTAATGGCCACAACATAGTACCACAGAGTAGGACGTAACCGGTTGTAGAGAATCGAAAGTTTACTTCTTTTGATACCGTCGGGTGAGGTCACAAGAACGGACCTCTTAGGGTCCCTGCCCCTTCGGACCACCCGACGGCAGACACCCCAACGTGTCTCAACCTGTGCTGACTACACTGAATCGTCGTCGTCACATAGGGTATTCGACTGTAGACAGAAATTCTTACACAAACTTTCGTTCACATGGACTTAATTCAACTTTGGATTTACAAAAGAAGAGGTCCAGACAGTACGATTAGGTAGTCTTTCCCGAGCAAAGTAAGCGACGTAGATATTGAATGACGTCAGTAGATCGGGACGACATTTCATGCTTCGACGACCTTGTAATCATTGGGAGAGATCACGTGGGTGACGGTAGTTCCATGACAGGAAAAAACACACAGACACACGGTCAATCTACTATCTGTACGACAGAAGAGTGAACTACATCATTGGAATGTTAGTTGATGTTTAAAATCTTTTAAGAAACTAAAGGTTACATCAGGTTGGAAGAAAAGAATGAAAGACGAAAGTATACATATATTTCTCATTTTCACTGTCTTATCGTCATAAACATCAAAGACCTCGTACTATGACCATAAAATTCTAGAGATGGGGTATGAAGTCAATGTAATTCTTGATCTAGACCCCTTTACCTACGACTTAGGATTTATTACATGGGATTTTGTCAAGGCCACTTACAAAAGCTATTACTTTATAAAATTATATGACAGTTCTGATACACTCCTTGGGATGAGATAAGTATCTTACTTAATAACATCTTTTGGTCTAACATATTTATCCCCTTAAATCACGAAAATGGTGGTTATGAATTTTTTAAGAAAAAATTACACAATAAAACTTTATTAAAATTTGAATGTCTTTTCAACGTTTTTATCCAGTTTCAAGGGTAATGGGAAGTGGGTCGAAGGGTACTACAAGTACAGAACGTATTGTTAACACATCGACAGTTTCAATTTTAACAGTAACCTTGTTATAACAATTGATTTGATAGCTGAAATAAGTCTAAAGTAGTCAATAGGATGATTTCAAGTAAGAGACAGGGTCTTAAGTCAGATCCTAGGGTACATTGTGATTCAATAGTACACAGGCACAGGAAGATCAGACCCTATCAAGGAGTCGGAAAGGAACAAAAAGTACTGTAACTATGAACACTTCTCATGACCCAGTCAAACAAACATTTTATAGAGAATTAAAACCAAACAGACCGTAAAGAGGAGTAATCAAATTACACGTTTATAAAATCCCTTCATGGTGTCTTCACCATGTGGTAAGAGTCACATAGGATAGGATGCACTACGACTATATGGAATAATGACCACCACAATTTGAACTAGTAAGTCAATTCCACCAGAGACAGTCTAAAGAGATGACAACTGAATACTAAAAAGGAAAACATTGGTTATTTATAAAACTCTTGTATGAATCTTTGAGACGTTTATAGGATAAAGAGGAGTCTGAATATGGGTTGATTAATGTATAGTCATCTAGAAAAGATATCGTCAAAGATAATACTATAAGATTACCACTAAAAAAACAATGGGAGTAAGATGTGAATGATAAACCTCAAGACGTCCCTCCTCGACAGGGAAGAGGAAGTAAGAAAGAAGGGAAGGAGGGAGAGAGGAAAGGAAGAAAGGAAGGAAAAGAAGAAATATAGTAATACCTACAAAATACGACACCTAATATTAGGTTATAATAATAAAACAACTAGTCTAACAGGATCGAAATCAGTAATCCTCGAGAAAGTCTAAACGAAGAAACGGGAAACGAAAATTACTGAGTCTCGGTAGAAATATAAGAACTAAAAAAGACAAGATATTACGTTCACCCAATCTCAAACATGGATTTGAATTTTCAACGAATCATCGGTTTGACAACCCCTAAGAGATAGACGAAAAAAGACGGAACAAGGAATCCAAGTCGGGAATTAAAAACCGACAATTACTCCCAAAGACCGACATTGTTGGAGAAGAGTAGGAAAATTAAACACCACGAAGGTTAAAAAACATTAATTTTTTTTTTTCTTTAAACAATTTTGAACCCATCATCTCCCTGTGTAAGGAGACTCTTTTTACGTATTTAAAAGTCACGTCCTATCACTTACATAAAACCGAAGAACCTCCGAAATGAATAAAAGTCTAAGATACAAATTCTATCTACTTACACAAGAATTTTATATAAAGAAAAAAAATGTATCCGACGACGAGTCACAATGTAACTAAATTAATAATTCCTCTCACTGTTGTTACATTTCGAATATCAAGATCTAGCTAACTATCTTAATTTTCTTGTAGGACGAGTACTTGCTCATGATGTCCATTTATAAAGACTTTGTCTCTTTAGGATTTATCTTAGAAGAAAGTTTAACTTTATTAAGGGTTATGAAAAGTAGAACCAATCGAATTTACGAACCTCTAAACCACCAAATTTAAAACCAGTTGATTCCATATTGAGGACTTCGTCGCATCGGAAAACCCCATAACAGCAACAATGATTTTTATTAAAGATTGTACTTAATTACACAATGGAAAATAGAAAAGACAAACATGACGTGAACTACATGAATGTTCATCTCTACATAAACAAAATCAAAATTAAATGTAAAAAACGTTTCATTGTGGTTGCCTCTTACTTTCTAATAATCTAAGATCTTTTAATAGTTATATGGACAAATTAGACACTGTTACTAATAATATTTTGATTTCGGGGTACTATTTTTATTTCGATGCAAGTTACGATTAGGACCTAGTCATTGTTGTTTTTGTAAAAGATATTTCCTGTAATAACCCTTTCAACCCTTTTACACTTACGTTTGAGACATAATCAATTATCATAGTAATTAGTCACAATTCAAGAGATTTAAACTATTAACACAATATATGTTTTAAAAAGAATGAGAACCCATATGTCACTTTGTAAAGCCTCATATCTCTTATTCTGTGTCGTTTACACCACTCTATAATTGTTGACCATATATATTCATTACCAATATCTCCTCAAATAGGAATTTTTAAAATCTTGTAAAAATAGTCTTAAAATTTTTTTATATTTCAAAATTTCTTCACTTTATAAAACAAAACGATATAAATTTTTGTGAACGATATCTTAAAATTCATACGAAGAAATTTTATAATCAAAGGACGTCTCGGTTTTATTATAATAGCGTGAATTGTTTTAACAATTACTTAGTAGGTTAAAAGGGTCTATAAGGATTTTGTGAGAAAACCAAACTAAAAAGGATAAATATCGGTATGTAGTGTGAACCAACACTACATACATTAACACTACACACCAAGGAACTCAGAGAATTAAACTTGTCATAGTAAAAAAGTCTTGTGACTGAACAAACTCTCTGAGGAGGACCTACATAGACCAATGAAAAAAACCACAGTAAATCGAACAACGAGACTAAAGACATAAAGGATATTTGACGTGCAAACTCGATTTCGAACTGTCTCATTTGCACAAGTCAAACTTACGTAGGATACACTATGATGTATGAAGTACAACGGAATGTAGTCCGTTGAGTTTAATAGACAAAACAGGTTGTCATCACTAAAATAATAACTAGTCTCTTAATTCCAGTACTATCTTGGGAGATAAGATGTCAATTCTAAAAGAAGAACACTGGTCTTTATGACTATAATTAAGATCTAATAAAGATAAGAAAAAATCCTAGACCAATACCTATAGGATTCTCATAACTCGTGTGGTCTGAATCTTCATGCGTTCTTCTGAGACGTCAATCGTGACCTAGAACAGAGGAGATCCTTACAACTTCTCCATTTTGTTTTAAGACTGTCGTGAAACATTCGACAGTTCAGTTTGTACTACAGTAAGAGTGAATAAAAACGAAACAAGATGTCGACCAATAACAGGAATTCTTCCTTCATTAATTTTGTTTATTACACAGTCTCGTACTTCTATGACTGTTTATGTCTGTTGATGAACACGCTTGTAACGTAAGGACAAGACAGGCTAAAGGTCTATACCGACGTTTACAATAAGGACACCATACATTAGGGTCACTAGAATGAGAACTTTAAGAGATTTTTATTTTTAATCCTTTAAAATCAATAAACTGTCAATTTAAGACCTTTAGAGTCGAGAAACATTAGTGATTTAGAGTGCCATCCTTCTCTAGAAATACAGACGATGATTCGAGTTTTCCTATTCCTGAAACTGAAGAAAGAGAGTATAGAAGTGACTTTTTTGTTGTTGTTTTTATTACTGTTTATATGGAGGTATATGATAATATTGATTACAAACAACCACCACCAAATCAACTATTCAGCACAGGCTGAGAACACTGGGGTACCTGACAGACGGTCCAAGGAAACAGACACCCTAAGAGGTCCATTCTCATGACTTCACCCAACGACAAAGGAAGAGATCCCCTGGAAGGGTTGGGTCCCTAGTTTGGGTCCAGAGGACGTAACATCCGTCTAAGAATTGGTCGACTCGATACTCACTTTGGGAATTACAAACAATGATAATGGATATCATTTTATAAGGCACATATATTTAGTTAGTCATCCCGTTTATTCAAAGAAAGTCTATTAGTGATTAAAAGAGAGAATTTAAACTTCCTAATCAATCTCCTTTTTAATCGTATGGTTCTTACAAAACGAAAGACAGTAACAGTCTGTTTACTCCATACAATATCATTAAACTTTAAAACTGAAACTCGAGAGTTAAAAGAGACTTTACTAAAATGAAAACCAATGTTGAAACACAGAGGTCAATTAAATAAAACTTAACACCCAAAGGTCGAAGTCAAAAACAAAAAAGAACCGATACGACCCGGAAACAACGACGCGTACCCAAAAGAGATCAACGTCACTCGTCCCCGATGAGATCAGCACCACACGTCCGAAGAGTAACGTCACCGAAGAGAACAGCGTCGTGTCTGAGATCCCACTACCCGGAGTCATCAACGCCCCGTGCCCGAACCAACGAGGTTCCGTACACCTAGAAGGACCTGGGGACCTGGTCCTTAGTTTGGACACAGAGGATACACCTGTCCACCTAAGAATAGGTGACCTGATCGTCCCTTCAGGAGATCGAAGTTAAAATAATACACAAAACATTATTTGAAGCGACGTACATTTGACTTTTCAGTAGTAGGGAAACAAATGTATTACCATGAACAGAGAGTTGAATATAAAACGACACATAAACCTTTCATAATTAATAAAAGAAACATTTGAACAAGTCAAATGAATAATTGGAATCCATTATCCATTAAAAGAAAGACTTTTACACATTAACAATAGGGAAAAAAAAAATTAGAAAATCAATTACCTTAAAGAGTCACTGTCATTACTTCGTCGTCGACGTCTACAGAACCTCAAACAAGCACTTCGGTAAGTCGCGAAACTATTAGACTCTTACGAATAACAACTCTTCTACGAACTTCAGAAAGTACGATAGTTTAGACAGTTCATCCAAACTTTAGACAAATTTACATTTCAATTCATTCGTAAAATGGTTAAAGACAGAAATTCCCATTCAACTATCTTTTATACTGTCCTCTCGACAGAATTTTGTCAATTCTGTTTTACTTTGTTTTATTTACAGTCTTTGTCCAGTGGGGATGAGAGTCGGAATCACTTAGGTATTAGATAGTCGTTTTTTTAAAAACCATCCATCCATACTAAATCCATCCAAAGAGGTAAGAGTAGAGGAGATTTCGTAGTATTTAAGATTTCACTGATTCTTTGTATAAAAATAAATAAACAAAAAAATACATGGAACTGGTTCACCCAAATAATGTCTCTACGTTCTGATCAATTTTTTTAAGTTAGATACATTAGGCGGTATAATTGTTCCCTTTCTTAATGGGGGTGGGACATGGGGTACGTGTATGTTCGTTTTGATAATCTCGATTATTTACTCGAGTTCTAACGTCGAATGTTTTAGTCATAATTAATAGTTAACGTAAAATATGTGAACGTTCCTTATTAGACTATTCCGTTTAAAAAATTTTCCATGATAAAACCCTATGGTAGTAATAAATATAAGGGAGAAATCGTAAATGACTTCACCTCGTAACTTTTATTATCGGATTTAGACATTACAAAGGGAAGTCTATCAGAAACGATCACTCTTTCCTGATAACGTCGACTTAAACGAAGTAAATTTAGTAGACTACCTAACATCATCTGAACGGAATGTAGACGGACATATCTTTTCTTCCCTCATGTTATAACCAAAATACTATACTTTTACATAACTCTAAATACCTTCACTCTTTCTAAACAAAGAAAGACCTTTTTATTTTTAGTACAGTTTCAAATCGAAAACCGTCGGTATTGGAGAATCCCAAAGTTAAAGATCTTAAAAAAAACTTTATTTAAATTACTTTTAGAATCCCTTTTAGAATCCCTTTTCTGAATTAAATGATGTTGTAAAAATTGATCTTTTAACAACGAACGAAATAAACTCCAAAAAAAGACATCAAAACTAAGAGACGTAAGGAAGGAAAAAGTGACCAGATAAATCGTGGGGACGGAGAAGTCACTTAATGAACAATATATTTTTATTATGTATGAAAATTATCACCATCCAATATTTTAGTTTAAATGAACTTTAAGACAGGCTTTACTTTCTGTTGTGTAAAGATCCTTTGTAAATCCATAAAATAAAAAATTGGAGGACCCAAATGGTCAACATCTTACAAGGATTTATTTTTTGTGAATGAAAGGAAAATTAAGAACACTGAAGTCCTCTCTTAGTTTCTTTGAATCACAGAACAATATAAGAAAGAAGTGTAAAGTAGGCATCAGGGAACCTTGACGTCTTATAAAAAAAGAAGGAATTCGAATTTGAGTGTTTTTTTCTGGTGACGAAGTTCTAAACAACCGGCTCAGTCAAGAAGTATCGAACATAAGAACGGAATCCTAAATGGCTCCTCGTAACACCTAGAACCCTCTTATGACATCATGGTTCCTTCTGTAAGTCTCACACTACTGACTCCAGGCGTCCAGGGAACCCCTCCATACAAAATGAAATTATATACGACGAAATACGTCACTAAAAATAAAATCATTTAGACTGAAAATACACCACTAAATGAAAACACAAAAATAAATTATCACAAACCCGATTTCTTGTGACTTTTTTTAAAATTAATGAGTCTATTAATTCGGAGACCAGTTACCCTTTAATTCCCTCAACGGGAGGAGACGTAACTATTGTGCACAAGAAAATAGACATAATAAATGGTAAGACCCATTCTAAAATAAACTTGTTTTCCAATATATAAAATTTTTCCTTTTTCTTAACATTTTGACGAATTAGGAGACATAATATTTTTTTTCTTAAGAACATTCTTGTCCCGTTTGAAATCTTGTGGATAAATATATGATTTTGACCGTCGTAAAAGGAGTAGATTTGTTCGGGTATATCATCTTATCTTTCTTGTCAAGAACAATCTTTGGACCTAAGGTCAGAACGAAGACGGTCATTATTGAGGTCCTGAAACCTATATTAAAGGAATTGGACTGACCTGTAGTCCAAAAAGTAGACATATTATTTCCTCAGCCATCTATTACTAACTGCTGAGAACCTCGAGTATTTAATCTACTATCTGACCATAATTCTTTATATATGTATCATAGATGAACCAAATTTTCTCTCCTTCCTTCAACCCACTGAAGGAACCGTCAGGTCACCAATTCTGAGGTGTCAAGGATACGTCCCTCACGTCCAAACTAGGGACTACCCCTTTGGTTCTAGGGTATACAGTACACCGGTTTTTTTTTTTTAATTTTCTCCTCCAACCATTTAGACTGATGTATGTGTATTCAGTCTAAATAAAGTAAAACACCTTCTTACCCACGACCAAAACTAATCATAAAGTTGCTTTCACTCCCTCTTCTCCTTATTCCGAATCAATGACAGGATTCGCAAAAGGAAAAGTCATTGAATATACATCTCTTAATTCTAAAGACAAATTGTCTAATTCTTTGACTCCAAAGTTTCATCAAAATTAATTAAACGGGACTTCGGAATCTGTCACTTCTTAGACAGACGTGACACCTTCTGGACTCAACCTAGGGACCAAACTCTTCTAGGGGACCTCTTCCCTCTCCGATGGGCGAAGTCATAAGAACGGACCTCTTAAGGTACCTGTCTCCTCGGACCGCCCGATGTATGTCAGGTACCTCAGCGTTTCCCAACCTGTACCGACTCACTGATTATGTAAGATGTGTATGTTGATTTTCATCGTAGGTTGAGGTTTCGGGGAAAGGAGTGATGTAATAAGACTCCTCCTTCCTTTTAACCTTCGTCTCAGGGTTCAAGGTTTGTTGGGGTAACTCCTTTATCAAGATATCTCTTGATATCTTTAATAACTTATAAATTTATACAAACCGAAGGATGACTATAAACTATAAAGGTAAACTAAAAATCTAGGGTTAACATCTCAGTCTCTAATTTTTTCTTCGACCACTTAACTTTGGACTTCTTCTTTATTGACACCCTGGTCAAGTCTTCAACCATTGACTCTACCCGTGGATACGTTGAGTCTCACGGGAATCGTCAAGATCTGGTTGGTTCTTTCTCCTTCTTTCCATTAAACGTCGTGGACCCTGGACGCTCGACATGAAGACACATATTTTGTCAGTCTCCTAAAGAAAGAGAATAATCCAACGAGAAAACTGGGTCTATCTTTAGAAGTGATAAATTCTATGAACCTTCCTTTTCCTACAAATTCAAAGAAGGTCTTTAACACAATTATCAAAATTAAGAGACGAGGATTATATATAAGAGTAACTTGATACAAGATAAATTCTAATGAAATGAGTGTATCTTTTATGATTCACTTCCATTGATTACTGTAAAGTCAAAATAAAGGTTTATTGTAAACCTTTAATGCAATGGTGATAGGGAGAGGTCTTGAAAAAGTAGTAGGGTTTGACTTTAAAGTTCTAAAACGTGAAGATTAACTACCTTATTTTAAAAATACAAAACGAGGTATAAACGAGAGGTTAATATATCACTTCTACTACTTTTAAAACTACTACAGATTTTAAAATTACCAATGATACATAATCCGTAACATGATTTATTTATCGAACAGAGACTATCAGAAACTGTCATAGGACAACTAATCGGTGTAAAGTATGTCCTCCTTAAACTCCAAATTTCTCCAAACCTTGATGGGTTTCCCTACGTCATTTACTTATATGTGGAAATTGACAAAAGAGAAATAAATAAATCGAGAAAATTGTAACGTCTACACAATGTCGGTACATAAAAAAAATTAGAAAAAGGAAAAAATAAGACTCTCCATTTCTTCCTCGATCAACTCTAGAAATAGTAGCTTCCCACCGTCACTCTCATACTTTATCCGAAGGAACTCAGTAAATATATTTTCGATGTACGACGAATTCTTCAACCACCCAAAGTAAACGGAACTAACGAAACGTCTGGAGGGGATTCTCCTAAGGAAGACCTACCTCTAAAGAAACAACGACGGAGGGAACGGTGTTGAGACTGGTTCTAACGGAACGCGATACACCGAAACCAAGTCCTCTTCTTTTTCGTTTTACATTCAAGTAAATAAGATGTAAATGGATTGTACTTATAACTCACGGACGATATACGTAACTTGTCACTCCTGGGTTTTCACTTACTTACGATTTAAGGATAGTATTTTCTCGAATACGAAATTAACCCCTTTACTTGTGTCATTATATTACTTTATATACATATATTATATTACTAACATTTTAACTGTATCATTACATTATTGTTGTGTCATACTAATCAGGTAACCTTCACTATGTGCCCAAATACTTCAATAAAGACTAACGACCCTAATGAGTTTCGGGTCACTTCCTTTACGGACAGAGAGGTCGTAGAAGTAGGACGATCAGTAACAGACAAAATAGGATCTTTACGGAGAATTTATATAAGGGTAAAAACGTCAAGTATGGAAGAAGTACCGAAGACTGATAAGACTGACATATGAGTAAATGTTATTACATGACAGCAAGATGGGTTGGGGATGACGGTAGGAAATACAATAACAGGATATAAAATAAAGACGCACAGTAAATTAGTCGGGACACTACGTATTAATAATAAAAACGAAATTTATCAGTCAATAGAAAATACATATATACATGGTAAAGAAAGGGAAAAGAATAAATGGATCACTGGTTTGAGTACGACCCTTCCCTATATGAATCGTTCAAAATTCATCAACTCTCAACCTTTGTCCCGTGTCAAGTTCATGGAGAAACCCACCCAAAAAAAAAAAAAAGTAAAAACGAAACAAACGAAAGTATAAAAAGAAAGACCATTTTATGTACATTGTGTTTCAAATGGTAGATTTGATAAAAATTCACATGAGAAGTCACAACACTCAGTAAGTTTAACAATCGGTAATGGTGATAGGGACAGGTCTTGAAAAAGTAGTAGGGTTTGACTCTTATTGGTCGTTTGGTATTGGGGTATAAGGGAGGCGATCAGGTACCGATGGTGGTAAGACGAAAAGACGGAGATATCTAAACGGACAAGATGTGTGGATCATATTTACCTTCATATGTTATAAACAGGAAGTCGCTGTCCGAATAAAGTAAATCGTATTACAAAAGTTCCAAGTAAACTTACTATCGTAACAGTCTTGAAGAAAGAAAAAAGTCCGGTAGATTATAAGACGACAATGACAAATAGGTAAGTAAGTAATAATTATCAGTTAAAAGAAGATTTATGAAAAATTACTCTTTTTTCAATATGAATTCACAAAAATTAAAAAACATATGTACGTCTAAAGACAGACTATAAAAGAAGGACGGACTTCTTCAACTAATAAGAATATTACGTCCAGACGACTACTACTTAAGAGAGTCGAAAGTAAACGGACTTTTTTTTAGAAACGAAAGTAATTTTTTTTTAGTGAAACACCATTTTGACTCACAAAAAATAAAATAAAAATAAGTATAGAAAAAAGTGTAACGATTTTATTCCTCACTACATTACTTCCAATTACTCTTTTTTTAGTCAGTACCAATTTTGTGACTTCATGTTTAGAATAATTATAACATCACCTCTATCTTAGTAGTTTTTTATCCTAATATAAGTCAAGTCAAGTCCAGTTACTTTTGGAAAGGAGTCTCAAATAATACTGAAAATAGAAACTTTGTGAAAAAGGGATCATCACTAGTAAAACACAAAATGGTATAACATCAAAGTTTATTGAAATATTGTAAAAGGGATACGAGAAGATTTGGGAAGGATTAGTATTATTATAAGTTATCGAGGTATTATTAGGTAATCTAAGAAAGTACATCAGTTTGGACGTATATTCTACTGTGAAATAAAAATCTAATCCCTAAAAACTTCCTAAAAAAATTTTTACAGGTAGTATATCGAAAGGAGTATTTAAGTATTTATTCTAAGTCTTCTAGTCCATTTAATATTCTACAAAATAGAGAACAATTAGTTAATGAAAATAAATACTCCTCATTGAATGAAACATTAAGAGACTCCCGGGAATAAATAAATAAATCCAGAGCAGACAAGAAATTTAATACGAAGAATTTTTAGAGGTTGTAAAATACAGAACCAAGACGTTCAACCCTCTCGTAAACGACCTTAGACAAATTCTCTTGGTCGAAAGACCATTGTATGATCAAGTTCTTTAAACGGTGGAAACCATGTTCCGTCTTCCTTCAAACCAACAAGTAGTGACACGACAGAACCGAAAGGAAGTAAATACGAAAAAGGTTGTGCGAAGTAAAGAATTAAATCTAGACTGAAAGAGAGACCATAGTATGTGGAAAACGGATTTCTTAAACGAGATTGAAGAGAACATCACGTCTAGACAACTGTCAATTAAGAAATCCAAAAACAAACAGACTTTTTCGGGAATAAAGAGGAAGTCAAAACTTTCTATAGAAACATCCATATCGTAAGATCCAACTGTCAAAAAAGAAAATCGTGACATTTCTACAACGAAGTAACAGGAGACCGAAAGGTATGATAGTTCTACAACGAGAACACGGAGAAACACCTCACACAGGACAAAAGGAGGTCGACCAAAACCCAAAAGAGGAATAGTGATATTAATCTTAAAGTCCGAAGTCAGTAAACTAATCCTTTACGAAATCACACGAAAAGAAATACAAAGGAAACGAATACCAAGTAACTCGAAGAACTTATACATCAAAATATTAAAAATAGTTTACACTCTTTAAAAACCAATAATAAAGAAATCGATGAAAAGAGACAGAGGGGAAGAGAAAGGAAGACCTCTGGTATAGACCTGTGTTTCCTAATAATCTAAATAAGAAGGGGTCCGAAGACTATTAAAAAAGTATATACATACGACTAGTGTTACACATCTATGTAAATGTAGTGTTACCACCTTTTGTTATACCTTTTGGTTCCCTGACCAGATCTAATTTTCCTCGATTTCTCTTATTATTAGTTTATTTTACGTACTTGGACTAGGACCTAATTTTTTTTTTTTAGAATACTGTTAATCATTCTAAATCAACTTAAACCTCACATCATCTATATCAACCCTTAACAATGTAAAAAATCCACTCTATTACTATAATACTAATAGGTCCTTTGACAGGACTTAGTTCTCTACAAACGATTTCGTGAATACTTCATTTCTAAGAACGAAAGTATGCAATTCGGTTTTTTTAACAACAACAACAAATCAACGATTCAGTCTTCAGACTGAGAAACACTATGGCACCTGGTGGTCCGAGGAACCTAAAGGGTCCGATTTTATGACCTTACCCAACGGTAAAGGAAGAGGTCCCCTTGAAGGGTTGGGTCTCTGACTTAGGTGTGAGCACGTAACGTCCGTCTAAGAAATGGCAACTCGGTGGAGTCTTCGGGTTCAGTTTTTTCATTTACATGTATATACCAATCTCATTCTTGTGTCAAAACCGTCTTATAATTGTTAACCACTTCACATAGTAAGAACCCGAGGTTTTAGTTACGTCTGGCACTGACATCGGTGCTCTAATCTTTCTGTGAACGAGGACTTCTTATCGATACTGTGTGGATTTGTCACATAATTTTTCGTCTCTGTAGGGAAACGGTTGTTTCCAGGTATATCAGTTTCGATACTAAAAGACCATCAACACATATCTACACTTTCAACTTGGTATTTCTTCTGATTCTCAACTTCTTAACTACAAAAGCTTGACACCACGACCTCTTCTGAGAACTCTCAGGGAACCTGACGTTCCTCTAGTTTGGTCAGTTAGGATTTCCGTTAGTTGAGTCTTATAAGCAACCTTCCTGACTACGGTTTCGACTTCGAGGTTATGAAACTGGTGGACTACGTTTCTTGTTTAACCTTTTCTGGGACTACGATCCTTTCTAACTCCGTTCTCCTCTTCCCCCGTTGTCTCCTACTCTACCAACCTACCGTAGTGACTGAGTTACCTATACTCACTCGTTTGAGTCCCTTTATCACTTTCTGTCCCTTCGGACCGCCCGACGTCAAGTACCCCAGTGTGTCTCAGTCTGTACTGAACCTCTGACTTGTCATTGTTTTTTAGTAAAAAAATAGAAAGACTTCAACCTTTCATATTCTCTTTTATCTCCTTCTCTTTTTTCAAAAATTTAGAGACGAGAGATAGTCAACTCCCAATTACTTCCAAAATCTCCCACCGTCCTTCCTTTTCCCACATTTTTTATTTTAGATTTTATAAGCCCAATTCACTATAATCCAAATTAAAGAACCTAAAACTCAATATAATTTCACTGCAATAACGTAAACCTCTTCGGACTGTTATTTATTTGGCAAAGAGAGGAACAGATCAGAAAACAACGACTTCGTTACAACGAGTACCGGTGATAGGATGTAAACCCTTTTAGGAGAGAAGGATTCTTCGGCTAATGTCTGCTACTACATCTAGCTTAGAGGAACACGGAGTTCCAGAATAGACTTACAAGTGGAAATTACTTACTGTAAAAGTTATTCCTTACGTCTGTCAGGGAAAGAGTGTACAATAGACGATTTGAACTTCTTCTTTTTAATAGGGTTTTCCATTCCATATATATACTATTTCCGTATTTTCACGAAACACAAGAAACAACAACTAAAAAGTCAAGAGTATACACTCCTCACAGATACAACTTCCGGAGGTTTTTAATAGCAAAAAAGGTTTAATTTCTCTCAACCATATAACAAAAACGTTGTGTCTTTCTTAGACTTTTTTCCTTACACTGTCATGTCGGACTACTGGGGTAAAGGAAGTACGTTGATTGACGTTTCTTACTTTACTTGACGTTCCTTCTAGTCAAAGTCGACTCAAACGATCGTCGTTACCCATTGTGTGTCTCTTTTCTTCGGCGTCTAGGGGATCGTAGATTTGAATTGTTCCATTGCTATATGGTTTATGTGGTCACCCAATAAATTTAACCGACGAAATCTTTCATTATTAGTTTTTAAACAACCAGGACGACAAATAACATTTTCTTTTTATTGCTCATGTCGTATATAAAAACAGGAATGACACTAACTATCCAAGTAATTTGTACTTAACTTTGAGCTACCTTGGACTATGAAAAGATATACGATCATGATAATCAGGCTACCGACTAAAGTATTGAACAAGGTCAACACACAGTTTAATGGCATTTGATTTTGTATCTCGGTTCCCTAGGACTCTCCAATTGATCTCGAAAATTTTCCATTTTGTGATCGGAGGAGGGACTGTGGGACGGGAGTCAAAGAGGACAGGGGACGATGAAATTTGTCCCGTTGAGGTGAAAATATAAGAATCACATAACTCAAGGTATATCCTAAAGTAATCCTTTTCATAAGAGTAGAGAGAGAAAAGAGTTTATAATTTAAATGTGTGGGTACTGGATCAAATTAGGAAGGAGACAATCTATTCATTTGTCAGAGTCTAACTAAAACAACGGGTTCCATTCTAGTCACCGTCTTATCCTTGATGATTTTGTGAAAGAGGGAATTTTAACCATTAACTATAACTGTCATAATGTCAATATTTTAAAAAAGTGAAAACAAAAAAATTTAACATTTTAAATGTATTTTAGTTTAAATAGGAGAATTGAATGAATTTTTATATATATATGTATATATATATATATATATATATATATATAGTCAACTAAACCGACGCAGTCCAGAATCAATACTGTGAACGAATCAACGGGACGTTGTATTCTCTAGAATCAACGGACTGGTCCCTAGTTTGGAAGTAGAGGACGTAACGTCCCACCTAAGAACTGGTGACCTGATGGTCTCTTTAGGGGAGAATTGGTAAAAATTCACAGGTCAAGTCACCGTAATTCACGTAAGTGTAATAATACAGTGGTAGACATGGTAGATAGGGGACTTGATAAAAGTAAAAAGTTTTGACTTTGAGACACGGGTACTTTGTTATAGAGGGGTAAGGGTAGAACGGAGTCGGGAACCATCAGTGTAAGATGAAAAATAGGGTCACTTAAACTGATACGGTCCATGGAATATAATCACCTTAGTGTTAAATTAGGAAAACAATGACCAAAGAATCAAGTAAATCGGATTACAAAAGTCCCACGTAGGTAAAACATTGTAAACAGTCTCAAAGGAAAGGAAAGTTCCGATTTATATATGGTGTAAAACAAATAGATAAGTAGACGACTACCTGTGAATCCAACGAAGGTGGAAAACCAACAACACTCATTAGGACGGCACTTCCATCTACAAACCTATAGAGAAACTCCAGATGAAAGCAAGCACAATTTGGGTCTTCACCTTAACGACCTATCATATCACTAAGACGAAATCAAAAAACTCCTGGCGACATGACAAAATGTATCATCGACGTGACAAAATGTAAGGTCGGAAGTTACGTCTTCCCTAAGACTAAAGAGGTATAAGAACGGTTGTGAATGAAAAATAAAGATAATGTCATTGGTAGGATTACCTATACTTCACTGTAGAACAAAATGAAAACTAAACGTAAAGGGATCACTAATCACTACAACCCACATTACAGATGAGTTCAGGAAACGCTCACTAAAATTAGACCAACTAACAAAAAACATACAACTCAACATCCTAAAGAAAAAGATAAGACCTATGTCCAGCGAATAGTCTACATACTAAACGTTTATAAAAGAAGGTAAGACACCGAACGGAAAAGTGACATAATTATTACAAGAAACTACGTGTTTTCAAACACTAAAAATTACATCAGAGTAAATGGATAAAAAAAGAAAACGACGGACACAAAAACCACTTTACAATACAAAATGTAAAAATTTTATAAATGAGACCTAAAAAGAAAAGAAAAAAAATACCTCAACGTTTCTCAGCTTGTGTTGACTCGTTGACTTGACTTGACCCACAAAAAATTTTTCAAAACCATCCCCATGTAGATTTTTAAACAGAAGTACCTTAATGTTCTTAAAGAACGAACATTAATAAAAAGGGCTCAAACTCATTGTTGGTCACTCACATACACGACTCCCTAAATTGACTTTTAGATAAGTTTAGACAAGTCAAGGATTCAACTCTATCACAAATTACATGAACGACTTGTATAAATTGTACCATTACACATTCAAAGTCAGTGGTACAGATTTAATATTTTGTTAAAATAATATGGGTAAAGCTTACTGACCAAATCAGATTCATGTAGACAATTAGTGGATTGTAAGGATCAGTAAACCGATCCGATATAGACTAACAGAGTCAGTAAACTAACAAAAACAAACTGTCCAATGGGTCAACTGTCCAAAGAGTCTGGGACACATACGTCTTCGGATACAAGTACAGTTGGTCATACTATAGCAGGACCTACATGAACAACACTTGGTTTGGTCACTGTGGAACGTCTTGACGTGCAATCTCAATCGATGAGACCCATTCCTTTAAATGGTATTTCCCTCAAAATAATATACCATTTAGAACTACTGTCCAACAATTCTCTTCACATGTTCAAAATCACATTCTTAAGAAAACTCGGGAAGCACTGTAAAACTTAGTTCAGAATCAAAGACTCGGAGACACTATGAAAGAATACGAATGCAAGAAACCATGAGGATCTATCCAAGTAAGTTATTCGAACTCGATTGTATACAGTTAAAAATTTTTATATGTATTCTTGACAAATATAATATCTAAATGGTCTATCGAATCAATCAAAGTTAACGGAATCACGTCTTGTTCCATAAAAGACTCAAGTATTGAGTTATGTATGGGGTACACACCGGTTTCATTATGTAATAGTGCAAATCGTTACACTCAAAAAAAAGGAAGAATTATTTCTGTGTACTTAATCTGAAAAAGACTAGTAAATGCATAGACCGAAACTTCAACCTTTTAAGTTTAACATATATCCTTGTCACGTGAAAGGGATGTTTTAAGATATACTGAATTCGTTCTCAATTCTCCGAAATTCTTCAGTTTCCTCTTGTATCAAGACAGGACAGAAGGAGTCGTATCGAACTCAGGATGTATTTCTTGATTAAGAAAGAAGTCCAACGAAATAGAAAGAAATATTACCTCACATATCAAATTCTGAATTCGAAAAACTTTTCAAACATAGGTAAGTGACTTTATTTTACCATACGGATTTTGTGGGGGGGGGTGTATTCACTTAAATTTATATCCTAATAAGACTCTTCGGATAATGGAAAATTTTCTTTTACACGTATAACTACACGTATTACCACGATTTACTAAAAAAATAGGAGTATAAACTTAGCATTAGGAATAAAATAAGGAAGAAAACGGTCTTTGATAACTCGACATAAAATTCCAAAATACTAACCTCTCCAATTATACATACAGAAAAATGGTGCAGATTTAAAAAAAAGTCCCCTGAACTTTGAACACCTTTTCGGTAGAGGAAACTGAGAACGAGGAGTACTAAAACGTTTATAATTTCGATTACAGTTTCATCGTAGTTGTCTTTTACCTTATTAAAAACCATTATATCCATTCCTTAACAAAATATCGGACACTACAAACCTACAAAAATAATTTCTTAAAGACATTACTCATCGACACACTGTAAAGAACTCCTGTCCTGAACTTAGGTAAGTAAATAACTAAATACCCCGTAGACGACTCGATAAGTCCCAATATGATACAAGACCTACATGTCTTTACTCTCAGTGACAGGAGTTTGACAGTTCGTTCTCTTCTTCTTATTCATTATATTTCAATGTTATGTCATACGGTTGTTGATCCAATATATGATACACGAAACCCTAGTATCCCCCTTCTACGATTGATACCTTCCGAAATATTTCCTCCTTCCTTACAATAATTGGCAACTTGATTCAGATCTTGACACGTGTCCACAAACAACGGTCCGGTGGATCCCTAATCGAACGTGTTTCCATAAATCAGTTATTCGAGAGAAAAAATTTTTTCGTCCAAACACACCATCCTTGTTTTTTTTAGAGACAGGAGTCTCTCGAAGATCAAGTCATTCCCTTTTGTTTACGTACTTTATCCATTACACGTCATGTCTTACAATTCGCGACACTGTCTTAGGACACGACCCACTTCACCTTCAGATACGTCTCTACGCCAATAAAGAGCGTCTCACCACCCCCCAACCCTCCTTTCCGAAGCACCTCCTCGAGTTCACCCCAAAACTTTCTAGTCATTCACTAGATGTCTGTCTCTAAGTCAACTTAGTTTACGTTCATCAAACTATCTGGACCTCAACTCTCACCCCACCTCGGACTACCATCTTCTCTTACTCGAACTCTTCCAATCACTGTCGACATGATATAAACAGTACGATTCTTACAGTCTGAACTAGGACCTATATTTCTCCTCGGTAACTCCTTAATAACCACTTAGTGTACTAATTTATAAAGACACCGTCGTGATTTCTTCTGACTAACCTTCTCCGTCCTTCCAATCGATCATCTGAACTTCATCGGGTCCACTCTCTACTGCCTCTCAAACTTGGTCGTGTCATTACCGGTCCTACTTCTCTTCCCGACTTATATTATCTATAATTCCCCCATCTTACAGGTCCTGTACCAGTGACTAAATTATCATCCACCGATCTCGTTGGGAGTCTAAAGGAAGAACCCACACAACCCAACCACAAATACAATTAGTGACTTTACCTTATGTCCTCTCTTCCT
Organism: Capra ibex; assembly: GCA_006410555.1. Classification (NCBI taxonomy): domain Eukaryota; kingdom Metazoa; phylum Chordata; class Mammalia; order Artiodactyla; family Bovidae; genus Capra; species Capra ibex. Next base: position 28,910,146 of record SJYO01033645.1, on the reverse strand, counting down.
GTTTAAACTCTCTCTATTATTTAATTTGCCAGAAATTCAATGACTTCCCGTCAAGCTCTACTGGGACCTTGAACTTGTCTTCCAGATTTCATCTCTACTTATAAGCCAAAATTTGGTATCTTTACCTTCTTTAATGGATATTTCCCGTATTTCTCAATCTCTCCCCTCTAAACTTTTGACTTAGGTTCTCTTGTTCTTATAATTTTCGACAAGTCTCAAAAAATAAGTCTCGTTATAATTTTCTTCCTCTTCGGACATTCCCTTTACACCAATCTCTTCATTCCTTTTTAGAACTTCTACACAGGTTTCGATGTCTACTAGATGTTCTTCGCAGGAAATCTAACTGATAGTCACTATGATTTTGTAACGAATACCATATAGAACCCGTCACCACCATCCAAGTCCCGACGTAACCTGAACCCCTTTATTTCTATCACTCACATCTAGTGAGACTCACATCCTGGAACCAAAACTATTCTAACTCTCCCCCGTCATCGGTCTTTTCTTCATTTCCTACTCCCTTCTAAAAAAAACTTCTACTCTCTCGGGACTGATACAAGTATTCGAGATTACCTTCTTTCAGTCACACTTCCATTTCTGTAATTCTCACTTTCTCCACTACTGACTACCTCACTCCAGGAGTTTGTTTCGTCCGTAGTACCTACCGTCGTTCATAATTGGAACTTCTGTTCTCCGTCGTTTTCACTCCACCACTTTCAACTATTCAACTAAGTCTCTTTTTATGTAAATAAAAATCTGCACCCCGACTTTTAATTTCCTTGAATAAGAACCATTCGAATCAAAAGAGATTTTCATCTATGGCACCCCCTCACAGTTCTCCTCTCCGACTTTCCTTCTTTCCATCCGAGGTCAGTCTAATACTGAAAGATGATACCGTCTTTGTATATATCTTAGTTTGTCATAACACAGTAATTCATGATATTGAGTCGTCATAAGTCTTTACAAACAATCCGTGGACAATGATGACACCCTTGAGATAATGGACATATAGAAAGGTGTCACAGATATTGTGTAACGTTGACGATACATTCGTGAGTAACTGACTTAGGACCGGAGATGGTGAATTGGTCAACTCACTGGAACTCGTTGAATTGAAAAGACAAAAACAAAGAGACATTCTACCTTTCATTATTATGACATAACTACCCTTATAATTCATCCATTAATTAAACATTTTGTCTATCTTATCTCGGGTCATATATCATTCGTTTCGATAAACGATTATAGCATCAACAAAAAATCTTTGTGCTTTTGAAAATTTAATTTTAAACGGAAACCACTAACCCTTAGAAAAATTTAACGTCAAATACTACAGAGACCTCGTCGTTCACTGTCTTTAACACACCAGGAGTCACTATAAGTGTAACTGTAGTACCTGATATAGGTCGGACGTTGAACGTGACTACGGCTTAAGGCAGTCTACACCCGACTTAAACTTACCCTTTTGTTTCAATCAGGAATCTACTAAAAGAATTTGAGGAATAGAAAGAAAAACCGATCACAACTCCCTAAGAAACTATTTTAATTAGAGTCTACACTTTTCGTTTGTGAAAGTCATAGACACGAATGTTTAATCGGAATTGACCTTTCGTACGTTGACCACACCAATTAAGTGACAACATTTAACCACTCTCATTGTCAAGATAATTCATTAGATTAACAAGTTCTGTAATATTTGTTACAAGGTAGGGAACACACATACTTATCTTTGAATGGTAACTTAGTCATAGGTTATCTTCGAAACGTCTCAGTCACCGAACGATCGCTTGAAACAAGGACACTGGGAACTAAAAATAATTTCGATAAAATATATGTTGTACAACTGACAGATACTTCAATGGAGATGAGCATTCAAGACTATGGTCCGATGTCAAACAACCTAAAACATCTACAGTAAATGAAAAGCAACGGGTGGGAAAGGGGAATTCACGAACCTTCCTCCAAAATTCTACTGTGTATTCACTAACAAAATAGTCGGGATTCTATTCTTTAAGTGTTGAAAGAGAAACAATTTTCATATTAGAGAACTGAAAAAAAAGAGAAGGAGAGATGTCCACTGCCAATTGTGTTTATATCAACTAAATTTACTGATAAATGTCGTGTATAATTTCAGTTGGTTGTACTTTACGGAGTGAGGTCTCTTCCATTCTAAACGGACCCATGAAGAATTTAAACTATGTCTCATTACTATCTAAGAACCGAAAGAACATAAAGGACATCATATAACACAAAAATGAATCGGACTCTTTTCGTCAGTAAGACCTGATCAATCTTTTTTTGATAGGGTATCTTATACACTTAGACGAATGACGAAAGACGACTTTATTCTTGTCATAGACGAACAGGGATCTCGTCACAGGGTTGATTTATCAGTCTAACTGAAAAGAAAAGTCAGAAGAGGGAAAGTTGATTTCTGAATAAGGTTTCATATGATCTAATAGTTTACAGGTACTGGAGAAGAAAACTAAGACCAAAACCCAGTCTTATATAGATTAGTTCATACCTTAACAATTATATGAGACTAAAAGACGAGACAGACACATACATACTTTTTTTTTCTGATCTCTCTTTCTGGTTTTTGACTTTGACTCTTACATTCCTTCAAAAGAAATATTTTACAGACGATTACAACGCCATGACTAAATTAGTCACTTTCTTATGACGGTCTGGTTTAGTTCATCCGAAATTAAGTACAATCAGATAAGTTGTCTATAACTCAGACTATTTATAATATACGGTTATGAGACACTCGACGACCTATATGTTATTACTTCTGTTATTTTTATCAGAGAAAGAAATATCTCGAATTCCAGACCACATCCTCCGTCAGTCTGTTGAGATTTGTTTCTTATATCTTTACGTTTAATCCTATTTACGATAAAGAAACTAGTCCAAATAGCTCTATGTCTGTGTCATTTCGAGTGTGTCAAATACACATATCAAGACACTCATAGTTGTTCAAGTATATCAGTACATACTCATTTACCACTTATTCGACGAAATTCACCACTATTAAATGGGCACGACAAATCAGAACGAATTCACATCAAGAGATCATAACTCAAAGAGTGTTTAAAGAAAGTCCGTGAAAGACCAATGACACCGAAATACCGTCGGTTGGAGATACGAGCAAGGTATAAACCTCTTCTACGTGAACGTTTACAATCGTAACTCTTCGGTTATGTTGTCCCTGGTCTCCGGGGACAATGACCGGTGTATTCTTAGGCACGTTTCTCAGTCCATTGTCAACGAAAAAAACTCTACCAGAGACTTGACTTATCTTTCTCTTTCTTAGACACAGAGAGAGTAAAGACATATATCATCGGAGACCGTATGATCACAAAACACGTAACGGGCACGAGTCACCGAGTCAACACAGACTGAGAAACGTTGGGACACCTGACATCGGACGGTCCGAGGAGACAGGGACACTAAAAGGTTCGTTCTTATGGTCTCACTCAACGGTAAGGGAAGAGGCCCCCAGAAGGGCTGGGTGCAAAGGACGTGACCGTGCACCTAAGAAATGGTGACTCGATGGACCCTACGGTTGGTAGAATACATTTCAGGTAAATTTATATGGTTAAAATATATGAAAGTAGAGTCAAGATATTTAAAAATACGGAAATTGGAAACAAAAGTAAACCCTAGGTTAGTTAGGTTAGTTGTTCGAACCAGAATCTCCCTCCTCAAAATCTTCAAACCAAAAAAAAAAAAAGGGGACAGGTAAAATGACTGGAAACACATTTTTCGAGACCGTAGAGGTCTCACTCCAACTCGACTCCTCAAGACCGGGAAACCAGATTGACAACAGGGTCATTAATGACCAGTTTATAGAGTCACGTTTAAAAACATCGGAGAATTTACGTATAAAATTTTGACCCATTTATCTTTTCTGAACAAACCGATAATTATAATCCCTGGTCATCCCCCAGGAAACACCGGGTAAATTGGAATCCATTATGTATTATAGTTTAGAACAAAATTAGTGTATTTACGGGCAAAATAAATAGGGTAAAATTTATTGGTAGATTTCTAAAGAAATAAGAACACTTTATTGAGGAGGATTTTTTTTTTTTGAAGATGGAACAACCTTTAATATCGGTCAGAAAGGAATGTCTGAAAATGACAACTGTGATCTACGAATATATATACATACATATATGTTATAAATATAAATATAAAATATAAATACTATATATATTTAAAATATAAATATTGTTATAAAATATAGATATTATATATGATAAAATTATAAAGATTATTAATATATATTATATATACGTCGATTACGTTGTAGTGAGACCGAGTCTGTCATTTCTTAGACGGACGTTATGTCCTCTGGACCCAAGCTAGGGACTCAGTCCTTCTAGGGGATGTCCTCCCGTACCGTCGGGTGAGGTCATAAGAACGGACCTCTTAGGGGTACCTGTCTACTCGGACCACCCGGTATTAGGTACCCCAGTGTTTCTCAACCTGTGTTGACTCGTTGATTCGTGTGTGTGTATATATATTATTAGTATGAACCATTTCTTAGGTGGACGTTACGTCCTTTGGCACCAAACTAAGGACCCAACTCTTCTAGACGACCTCTTCCCTATCCGATGGGTGAAGTCATAAGAACCCGAAGGGACCACTGAGTCGACCATTTCTTCGACGGACGTCACGTCCTCTGGACCTAAACTAGGGACCTAACCCTTCTACTCTTCCCTTTCCGATGGGTGAGGGCATAAGACCGACCCTCTTAAGGTACCTGATATATCAGGTACCCCCAGTGTTTCTCAGTCTGTACTGACTCGTCGAAGGCGAAAGTGAAAAGTGAGAACTTTATATTGAGGAAGGAAATTATTTACCGGGTGGAAAACCCAGACAGAAAGACCAAATAAACGTTAGTCTAATTAAGGATACCTCACAAAGACTTACATAAGAAATCAAAAAACTTTAGATCACTGAGATATTTAGATCGTGATGTTCATGAATTGGTTCATCTCAAAACAACTCAGATAAAACATGCAGAATCACAGTCACAACTACACCATAGAAACTTACCCCCGAACCATTCTACCTTATTGGATGACTAATGTATATCAAAATTATTAATACATATTTGTAGAAGTAAGAAAGAATGTCCCTTACCGGAATTCGGAACCTCTATTTTAGTTGAACAGAGTCTTCTTTTTATCATATATTCTTATTTGATTTCAGAAACGTCGAAATGTCAATTTTAAATCCATACCCGAATGACCTGAGTTGTAGAAAACATGAGAAAAACACGAAACACAATATATCTTAGACTCAAGTACGATTTACGTAAGGTCGGTTATTAAATATCGGAAAGGGAATTTAGTTCTAACTAAAATTTTAATATCAAACAGAAAACAGAATTGTCAAAACTTACGACAGGAGTTTCATATATTACAAAGAGTGTACATAGTTCTGGTAAAAGTGTCATGTTATTTGTCTAGATAAGGATTCAGAAAACAACAAAATACTTATTTATACATTAATGTATTAAAATCAATCCATTGTTACTTAAAGAAAATCAACGTAATATCTAGAGATAATATTTAAATTTAACGACAAACTCAACACTTATATACACTATACTTTACTCTATCTGGAACTAAATGAATTAATTACCAATGACTAAATTATAAGACTGTAGTAACATAGGTTTTTACGGAGTAGTACAAGATTTCCCGAAAAGAAACTTTAAATCCAGGATCTTCTTTCATAGTTTATAGAACTCTTTTGTCTAGGTACAAGTAAAATAGAAAATTAATTAAAATAACCGCATATTAACTAAATATTACAACACAATCAAAGACGACATGTTGTTTCACTTAGTCGAAATACACATGTATATAGGGGAAAAAGAATTCTAAAGGAAGGGTAAATTCAGTGGTGTCTCGTAACTTATCTCAAAGAACACGATATGTCATCCATGAGTAATCAACAGATAAATATGTATCATCAGATATATATATATAAGATTAGAGAGGTATGAGGGTGAGGGGAGAAGGGGCAACCATAGGTATACAAACAAGAAATGTAGACATACAGATAAAGACGAAACGTTTATCCAAGTAGACATTTTTAAAAAGATCTGAGGTGTATATTCACTGCAATATGCTATAAATAAAAAGACCGCAGTGACATATACTGTCAGAGACCCAGGTAGGTACAGAGACTTTCACCGTGTCAAGACAAGGAAAAATACCGAGCACAAGGTGACATATATACATAGTGTATAAAGAATAGGCAAGGAGACAACTACTTGCAAATCCAACGAAGGTACAGGACCGATAACAGTTATCACGACGTCACTTGAAATCCCACGTATATATCAAGATTTAATAACAAAAGAGGACCATATACAGGTCCTCACCCTAACGACCCAGTACATCATCAAGACAAAAATCAAAAAATTCCTTACAGGTATGACAAGAGGCTTCACCGATATGGTTGGATGTGACGGTGGTTGTCACACCCTCCCAAGGGAAAAGCGGTATGGGAGACGTCGTAACCAAACACCTAAAAAACTATTACCGGTAAGACTCGTCTACTCCGCTACTGGAGTGACATCAAAACTAAACGTAAAGAAATTACTAATCACTACAACTCACCTGGAAAAAAAGTACACAAACCACCGGTAGACATAGGTAGAAGTAAAATTTCTCAAATATTTGACTGATCTGTATGATAAGAATTAATAAGACTTAGTATTACTTTTCATCTATTAGGTTTTATCTCAAAATTAGAAGTGTAAATCGAAACCCACAAGGAAATACAAACAATCCTTAATTCAACTAAGGTCGGTCGGTTAATGACTTCCACGTGACCCTCGTAGGTTGAGGTCTCCTAAGTCTTTCGACAGGACAAAGGTACAACGGAGACACAGAGTGGCAGAGGAGGGGAAAAGGAGTGAAATACGGTCCCGACCCGTGGTAGGGGTCCTACTAAGATTTACGGAAACACTCGACTCGACTCAAGGGAGTCCAGTCTAACACGACATGAAAACCGGTAGCGAAAGGAACCCCTACTGACTCCATCAGACGAGAAAATGGATTCAGACTTGTAATTTGATAATGTGAAACAGAAGGTCGATTCTAAGTCCGACGTAAGTTCTACTCAGGTATCTATTCCAGACACTTTCTGACTTTCACCGTAGAGGATAAAGTCGTGAACTCATTCTTACTTTACCAAACAAACCTCACACTTCCTCTGCCTATGTATCATACTACAGTCTTTGAAACTTCGGCGAACGAAAAAATTAGTTTACTTGGTCCCCTAGTATCCCGTAAACTCTAAGGTCTTATGGTTCTAGAGTTTCGTCTCAGTCACCGATGGTTTATTCTTTCTATGACCCCTACGACTTTTCCCTAGTCCACCCACGTCACAGGTCGCAACCTCTAAACACTACTCTCGTCTTCTTGACTACGTCAAAACCTAAGCTAGTAAAGGGTCCGAGACAAGGTTACTTATAATCAAAGGAACTACGGTAATCTATAATACTCTCTTTTCCCTAAGGTGTCAGTTCAGTCAAACCTTTTCGAAATATAACAAGACATAACCGCAAAGTGGTGGGTGTGATCGTATGACTTTTATAACTCTCCAGGAAGTCATTTCAAACCAAATTGGGTCGTATAAAATTAGAATATATTGGTCCCTTAGGAAAAAGATATCTTGTGGATAACTACTATTGTCCTGTCCTTTTCACCGAATCGTGTAATCTCTAAAACCAAAACGCAAGTGTTGGTACTAAAGTACAATTTAGAGTTCCCAAATAGAAAGACATACAGGTTCTTATATAGAGACAACTATGAGAGTCTTTTAACGGATTGTGAGACCAGTGAAAACAACCCGATTTTAACCGAGTGTACCGGTAAAAGAATTTAAGCATTTATTCCTCTTGTTTTCTCTTTTTTCAATTTTGTCAACAGTCTATGGATATGATGTAATTCTATAAATGAAATAATCGTAAAATAACCAAAACACGGAAATGATTTACATTTAACTCACCCTATCGTGACAAATCTTTTCGACAAATGTGACACGAGAGAATTAACCCTAAATTTTATGTGAAATATACGAGTGCAAAGAAACGTAACAAGTACATTCTTCCGAAAAAGTTATCTTACCCTTTCTGATCTCTAGAGAAGTTCTTTTGACCTCTATAGTTCCCTTAAAAAGTACTTTTCTACCCGTCTTATTTCCTGTCTTTACCATGCCTGGATCGTTTTTTTCTTCTAGAATGTTTCTCTACCGTCCTTACGCGTCTTCTTGATATGGTTTTTTTCCGGAATTACTATTGGTGCTACCATGCCAATCAGTGAATGTCATTTGTAGGACTTTACACTTCAGTTTACCCGGAATCCTTCGTAGTGATGTTCGTTTCGATCACCTCCACTACCTTAAGGTCAACTCGATAAAGTTTAGGATTTTCTACTACGACAATTTAACGACCTAAATTAATTACACAGTCGTTTAAACCTTTTGAGTCGTATATCGGGTCTCCATTTCTTAGACGGACGTCACGTCTTCTACGTCCTATACACCCAAGCTAAGGACCTATCCCTTCTAAGGGACCTCCTCCTGTACCGTTGGGTGAGGTTATAAGAAAGGACCTCTTTAGGTTCCATTCTCCTCGGACCGTAAGATGTCAGGTTCCCCAACGTTCCTTAGTCTGTGCTGAATTCATTGACTCGTACGTGTCGTCACCGATATCCTGACCTTTTCCAGTCAAAAGTAAGGTTAGGGTTTCCCGTTATGGTTTCTTACAAGTTTGATGGTATATTAAGTAAGTAAAGTGTACGATCGTTTCTCATAAGTTTCAGGAAGTTCGGCCCGAAAAGTTATCATGTACTTGGTTCTTGAAGATCTATATGTTCGACCCAAATCTTTTCTATCCTTGGTCTCTAGTTTAACTGTTGTAGGTAACCTAGTATCTTCTTCGATCTCTTAAGGTCTTTTTGTAGACGAACTAACTGACACGAGTTCGGAAACTGACACACCTATTGTTGTTTGACCTTTTGAGAAGTTCTCTACCTTCATGGTCTGGTGGAATGGACAGAGGACTCTTAGGACATACGTCCTGTTCTTCGTTGTCAATCTTGGTCTTTACTTGTTACCTGAACAAGTTTTAACCCTTTCCTCATACAGTTCCGACATATAACAGTGGGACGAATAATAGAATGTACGTCTCATGTAGTAGGTCGGCCCAACCTACTCCATGTTAGACCTTAGTCCTAACGGCCCTCTTTATTGTTGGACTCTATACGTTTACTATGGTGGGATTACCGTCTTTCGTTTCACCTTGATTTCTCGGAGAACTCCCACTTTCTTCTCACTTTTTCGACCGAATTTTGAGACGTAAGTCTTTAGATTCTAGTACCGTAGGTCAAGGTAGTGAACTACTGTTCATCTACCCCTTTTTCACCCTTTTCACTGTCTAAAAGAAATGAACCCGAGTTTTTAGTGACACCTGTCACGGACGTAGGTACTTTAATTTTCCACGAGGAACCTTCCTTTCGATATTGTTTGGATCTATCATATAATTTTTCGTCTCTGTGGTGAAACGACTGTTTCCAGGTATACCAAAAAGGTCATCAGTACATGTCTACACTCTCAACCTGGTATTTCTTCCGACTCACGGTTTCTTAACAAAAACTTGACACCACAACCTCTTCTGAGAACTCTCAGGGAACCTGTCGTTCCTCTAGGTTGGTCAGGTAGGATTTCCTTTAGTCAGGACTTATAAGTAACCTTCCTGACTACGACTTCGACTTAGAGGTCATGAAACCGGTGGACTACACTTCTCGGTCGAGTAATCTTTTCTGTAAATACGACCTTTCTAACTCCCGTCCTCCTCTTCCCTCGCTGTCTCCCACTCTACCAATCTATCGTAATAGATGAATTACCTGTACTCAAACTTCTTTCAGGTCCGCTACCACTTCCTGTCCCTTCGGACCACACGACGTCAGGTACCCCAGAGTCTCACCCCGTTCTGAATCCCTGACTCGTTGTTGTCGTTACGAGTGTAATATTTTATAGTATATCAATCCTGGTATTATAGATCATTCTCCCATTCGTTTCATAGCCTGTGGTCGATTCTCGAATTACATATTTACATAACTTATTCACACATTTAGAATGTCCTTTTAATTTACCGGAACTATAAAACGACAGAACTGTGATCTCCCTCGGTACACGTCAATGAAACTAAAACCCTAATCTTCTCTAACCTCAAATCTCAACAAAAATATGTTTCTTTTTGGTTGTATTAAAAAATAATCGTTCCTCTAACTATAATCACTATAAAACGATCGACACTTTTTTAAAAGGTAAACTAAACATTTATTATGTCTTTTGTCCTTAAACAAAATCCTACGGATTTCACTGTCTTGGTTTTAATAAAAAATTTATACATAAATAAATAAACCGACATCACCCAGAATCAACGTCGTTTACCCTACATCAAGGGACTTTCCTTCTTCACCTTCACTATCAGCGAGTCAATATAGGCTGAGAAGCGCTGAGGTACTTAACATCGGGTAGTGTGGGTCCGGGGACCCGGACCCTCGTGTCTCAGGGCCGGTGACCTGGTGGTCCCTTTAGGGGTTTTATAAAAACTTTTGAGTTTATAGTAGTTCATACTTCATAGACACGACATATAACCTATTTCATTCATCAAGATTACCACTGTTTTAGAAGGTGTGACCTCTTACAGGGAATCGAGTATTAAATATAAGAAAGGGAGTTTGGTTCTAGTTCAAATGTTAATATCAGAAAACAGGATTATCAAGACTTGTGACAGGAGTTTCATCCCAGTCCGTATAGTAGAGGGACGGAATGTCAGGAGAGGTCTGAGACACAATAGAAAAGGGTAGGAACTTATAGTGAGAGATGGGAGTCCTTAGAGTCCTTGGATTTCACCATTGGTCGATGTCACGTCTTCAAGTCAAATCTTAGTTTTCTTCACACCTTAGGACAGACTTACATGAACAAAACACCAGAATCTGTTAGCACTTATCAACTAAATAACTCACGAATGTACACAGTCCGTATCGTGACTCACGAAAAAGTCACCGTATATCTTGGGGAGTCACTGGGAATAGTCCGTGTATAATAATTTTAGTAGTAAATGTCTACTACTAGTGTCAGTATTCTCTCCCACAATGAAGGATAGTTAATTCCGAATTAAAATTCTCAGCTTGAGTCCCTACTTCGGACCCAAAACATAGACTGTGTCCTTGGAACGTTGATCAGTATGTAACTGTGATGACGGAGTAGAGAAACACGAAGTCACAGGAGTAGACACTCTACGAATATTATAGACCCCTAAGGGACCACCGAGTCTGCCATTTCTTAGACGGACGTTACGTTCTCCGGACCCAGACTAGGGACTTAGACCTTCTAACGGATCCCTTCCCTTACCGATGGGTGAGGCCATAAGAACGGATCTCTTAAAGTACCTGTCCTCGGACCGTCCGATGTTTCTCCTCGGACCGTCAAGTGTTTCTGAACCTATGTTGACTTACTGATTTTGAAAGTTTGAAAGTGATATTACAGATAAAGTATCTTAACTACACTCCCTACTTTACTACATTACATAATATGTAACCGTGTATCATCTACAATTATTCATAGGTGAGTAAAGAAAGGGGTAAGTGGAAGGAATGTGATGTCTTTTCTGTCTTTGGATAAGAAGTTTGATAGAAGTATGGAGGGAGTCTTAAATTTAGGATTAAAATATGAGACAAACTTACGAAAAAAAGAAAAAAAAGAATTGTGGTCTTTGAATGAATCTTCTTCGAAGTAAAGAGTTCTTAAGAAATATCATCATAAGTAGTACAGTCAAAAAATTAATCGAAATCGTGAAAACGTATATTTGACAACAAAAGTGTCAATTTACTTTGACAGTGTTGGGTATGTGGAGTACACTACTATCTACCAGAAACTACTTGTATGACCAAAATAAACGAAAGTCCTACTATCATCTTAGGACTCCGGTGTTCTCGCCCAGGGACTCCAGGGGCAGCATTGAGCTCTCCGTGGACGGTGTTGAGCTCTTTTAGGTCCTCCAAGAGGGGAGGTCCGCTCTACTCCGGGTAAAGGTGACTCCGCAGAGCTCCGATTAGTGTGGAAGGGAGAACTTGAAGCTTTCCCAGGAAGTGTGGGAACGACGTTGAGTTCTTCAAGGGGCTGTATGGGCAGAGGTGAACTCTCCTTCTTGCTCCCAGGACTAAGAAATTATTGACTCATGTCTTTATGCACCTAGGTATAGTGTCATTGTTAATAAATCTTAACGAATGAACCTAGTTTTCAACGAAGACTATTAACTGGTGAAAGAGAACAAAAGAGATAGATCGTGCCGTCTTAGAGAAACTAATTCTTCAATCAATACGTCACTGTTTTTGTTCGTTCACACGGAAAATAGACTAAGATATATATTAACACCCTAAGAGTCTTTTGATACATAAAAACTAATTAACATTTTGGTTGTTTTATGTGTTTACTTTACGTCGTACCACCCGACTTTGTGGGGATTTACTCTAAGAAGGGTTTAACTTAGAGTCAAGAGATTGAGAAACGTCGGGGTACTTAGCGTCGTGTGGTCCGGAGGGACAGGTAGTGGTTGAGGGCCTTAGATGGGTTTGGGTACAGGTAGCTCAGTTACGGTTCAGCTCAGGGTAAGAGGAGAATCGGGGTTAGGAAGGGTCGTAATCCCAGAAAAGGTCACTCAGTTGAGAAGTGTACTCCACCGGTTTCACAACCTCAAAGTCGAAGTTGTAGTCAGGAAGGTCACTTGTGGGTCCTGACTAGAGTAAATCTCACCTGACCAACCTAGAGGAACGTCAGGTTCCCTGAGAGTTCTCAGAAGAGGTTGTGGTGTGAAGTTTTTGTAGTTAAGAAGCCACGAATCGAAAGAAATATCAGGTTGAGATGTAGGTATGTACTGATGACCTTTTTGGTATCGGAACTGATCTACGTGGACACAACCGTTTCATTACAGAGACGGACAAATTATACGACAGATCCAACCAGTATTTAAAAGAAGGTTTCCCGTTCATAGAAAATTAAAGTACAGACGTCAGTGGTAGACGTCACTAAAACCTCGGGTTTTCGTATTTCAGACAGTGACAAAGGGGTAGATAAACGGTACTTCACTACCCTGGTCTACGGTACTAGAATCAAAAGACTTACGACTCAAAATTTGGTTGAAAAAGTGAGAGGAGAAAGTGAAAATAGTTCTCCGAGAAATCAAGAAGAAGCGAAAGACGGTATTCCCACCACAGTAGAGGTATAGACTCCAATAACTATAAAGAGGACCGTTAGAACTAAGGTCGAACACGAAGTAGGTCGGGTCGTAAGGAGTACTACATGAGACGTATATTCAATTTATTCGTCCCACTGTTATATGTCGGAACTACATGAGGAAAAGGATAAACCATGGTCAGACAACAAGGTACAGGTCAAGATTGACAACGAAGGACTGGACGTATGTCTAAAGAGTTCTCCGTCCAGTCCACCGGACCATAAGGGTAGAGAAATTCTTAATAGGTGTCAAACGACACTAGGTGTGTCAGTTTCCGAAACCGTATCAGATATTTCGTCTTTATCTACAAAAAGACCTTGAGAGAACGAAAAAGTTACTAGGTCACCTACAACCGTCAAACTAGAGGTCAAAGAGACGGAAAAGATTTAGGTCGAACTTGTAGACTTTCAACTGCCAAGTGTATGACAACTTTGGACTGAACCTCTTAAAACGTGTAATGAAATGATCGTACACTCTACTCACATCAACACGTCATCAAACTCGTAAGAAACCGTAACGGAAAGAAACCCTAACCTTACTTTTGAGTGGAAAAGGTCAGGACGCCGGTGACCATTCAAAAGGTTTAAACGACCGTATAACTTACGTCGTGAAAGTGTCGTAGTAGAAAATCCTAAACTTTATCGAGTTGACCTTAACGTAGTGGAGGTGATCGAAACAAGTATCACTACGAAGGATTCCGGGTAAACTGAAGTGTAAAGTCCTATAGACGGAGATCCACTCACTAGTGTGGTAATACTAATAGACCCAGTACTTCTAGAAAAAAACATATATATCAAGACATATAAGAACCGTGGAGAAGAATTGGAGAAGACGAAGACAATCCAGGTATGTTAAAGACGGGAAATGACACGGGTAGAAACGTACTTTACAAAGCAACCATAGAGATTAAAAGAACCTCTCTAGAGATCAGAAAGGGTAAGATAACAAAAGAAGAGAAAGAAACGTGACTAACGACTCCTTCCGAAAGAATAGAGAGGAACGATGGAAACCTCGAGACGTAAGTTTACCCATATAGAAAAGAAAAGAGGAAACGAAAAACGCAGAGAAGAAAAGAGTCGGTAAACATTCCGGAGGAGTCTGTCGGTAAAACGAAAAAAAACGTAAAGAAAAAGAACCCCTACCAGAACAAGGGAAAGAGGACATGTTACAGTCCTCTGTATCAAGAAGTTCGTGACACAGATAGTCTAGATTAGGGAACTTAGGTAAAGAGAGGAGATGACATATTAATATTCCCTAAACTAAATCCAGTATGGACTTACCCGATCACCAAAAGGGATGAAGGAAGTTAAATTCAGACTTAAACCATTATTCCTCAAGTACTAGACTTGGTGTCAAGAAGTCCGTGACACAGATAGTCTAGATTAGGGAACTTAGGTAAAGAGAGGAGGTGACATATTAATATTTCCTAAACTAAATCCAATATGGACTTACCCGATCAACAAAAGGGATGAAGGAAGTTAAATTCAGACTTAAACCATTATTCCTCAAGTACTAGACTTGGTGTCATATCTCGAAGAGGTAGAAACCGACGTTTCTTATATTAGTTAGACTAAAGTCACAACTGATAGACCACTACAGGTACACATTTCAGAAGAGAACACAACAACCTTCTCCCACAAACGATACTGGTTACGTAAGAGAACCGTTTTGATAATCGGAAACGGGACGAAATAAAAATGAGATTCTGGTTTAAACGGACAATGTGTTCCACAAAGAACTGAGGGATGAAAATGTAAGGTCAGGGGATATTACTTTTTCTGTAGAGAAAACCACAATCAAGATCTTTCAGAACATCTAGAAGTATCTTGGCAAGTCGAAGAAGTGGTAATGACCAGCCCGATATCTGAACCTAATGACACTGTCACTTACCAAACGGAACCTTTACTTGTCTCTAGTAAGACAGCAAAAACTATAACGTAGGTTCATGACGTAAAGTCTGAGAAAACAATCGATACTACTGATGAGGTAAAGAAGATTCCCTAAGAACGGGTGTCATCATTTATATTACCAGTAGACTCAATTTACGTGGGTAAATTCACTTACCCACTTAGGTAAAATCAAGCGACTAAGGATTTTATACCTGCAAGTGAGAACGGTAGAGGACAAACTGGTGAAGGTCAAACGAGACTAAGTACCAGGATTGTAAGGTCCAAGGATACGAGAATTGTCGTAGTCTGAAACGAAGATAGTGGTCAGTGTAGGTGTTGTCCCAAAACAAAAACGAAACCGAAGAAGAGCAGTAAGAAAGACCTCAATAAAGAGGTGACTAGAGGTCATCGTATAACCCGTGGATGGTTGGATCCCTCAAGTAGAAAGTCACAGGATAGAAAAACGGAAAAGGATGACAAGTACCCCAAGAGTTCCGTTCTTATGACTTCACCAAACGGTGAGGGAAGAGGTCACCTGGTGTAAAACAGTCTTGAGAGGTGGTACTGGACAGACAGAACCCACCGGGAAGTCCCGTACATAGTATCAAAGTAACTCAATCTGTTCCCACACCAGGTACACTAGTCTAACTAATCAAAGGACACTAACACCAAAAGTCAGACAGACGTACCACTACTTTCTACTTCTTTTTGTTGGTCACCCTACTGTCGGTACTTCAAACCTACAGTTCCTCTGGGTCCCCAGAGAACTTAGACCCTCGAGAAGACTCAACACTCCGAAGTGTACTTCTTTGCAGTGCAAGACGAACAGAGTGTGATCTTACGAGAGAAGATCTTATAGTCCTCGTAACCACAGTCTTGTGTAAAGGGTCCCTTCACTCTCCGTATCTAAGTTTTGGTTCAGAAAACCGAACGAAAGAGTACACCATGAGTTTCTACTGGGACATAGATACTTGCGGGAGACACGAGACGGTGTATTTAACGAAGACGACGTACAATAGGTGAATAGAACGAGAATTCTTTTATTAACTCATGAAAGGAGAGACACTAATGGTCTCTCTTTAAATCTTCATTCGTTTATTGGGAGGGAAGTAATGACCATCAACTTGTAGAAAATATCAATGACACAAAAATTTCAGTTCAAATTTTATTTGTATATGTTCGTAGTACCAAATCATTTCC
This sequence comes from Capra ibex, assembly GCA_006410555.1. Taxonomy (NCBI): domain Eukaryota; kingdom Metazoa; phylum Chordata; class Mammalia; order Artiodactyla; family Bovidae; genus Capra; species Capra ibex. The sequence continues at coordinate 28,893,721 of SJYO01033645.1, read as the reverse complement.
ATTGTATGAACCTAAGTTTTCCGAACCAAAACTCAGATCTATTTCGACTTCCAGAAAAATCCGTGGTACCCTGTTAATGTCTCTACCTTGGGACTTCTGCAGTGGACGAGTGACCCCGTCCTTAGACTACATTATATCTACGTACACACATACCGGTAGTTCTAATCTACCAACGACGTCTCTTGTCGTAAAATCTCCTCTTGAAAATTACTTTTCAACTTACAGTAACTTCCGACCTTGTCAGTATAATTAGACGAAAAGGGTATACGAAGTCCCTCTTCCGTTACCGTGGGGTGAGGTCATCAGAACGGACCTTTTAGGGTACCTGTCTCCTCGGACCCTCCGACGTCAGGTACCCCAGCGACTCCCAGTCTGTGTTAACTTGTAGAAGTGAAAGTGAAAAATGAAAGTACGTAACCTCTTCCTTTACCGTTGGGTGAGGTCACAAGAACGGACCTCTTAGGGTCCCTGCCCCCTCGGACCACCCGACGGTAGATGCCCCAGCGTGTCAGTCTGTGCCGACTTCACTGAATCGTCGTCGTCGTCGTCGGGATATTACCTCTTCCTATTCTCCGAATACCTTCGAAGGATTACCTTCTCTGACTGATTCCCCCTTTAACCCAGAACAAGACTAACCCCCCCCCGCGCGTACGAGTCATTTAAAAATTAGGTTAAAAGACAACTACCCACCTCGACACAAGGGAGGGACAATAAATGGACCCCGGTTTGATACTACCTCCATTACTTCTATTACCACTGGAGGAAGTTTTCCAGGGTACGTCCGTGACGATGTGAGTCACGGGGGTTGGGACGTCGTCCGGTGGTGACTGGGTGTGGAGACGACCTCTGACGACCCGTTCAGACCCAGTCAGAGAACACCCCGGTGACGAGGAAAGGGGACCCAGGACCAGGTGTGCTCCAAGATAAACACGGAAGCTTCTCAGATAAAGGGTCAGGACACATGTAAGACCGTCGAGAAACCACCCCAATTACCACTGGAGGAGGTATGGGTCCAGACGACGGGGGTCTCGGGGACGGGGACGTCATCAGGTGACGACTGGCATGGAGGAGTCCTCTATGACTTTGTGTCAAGACAGAGTCAGAGACACCCCAGAGACCCAGGACCTCGTGCGTTCCAAACAAACTCGGGAGACTCGTAGAGACTACCTTACCCCAAACCAAGATTTACGCTTAAACAGGGACGATGGTAGAACCCCGAAGAGGAAACGGGAATATGCACCGCATAGAGGAGCGTCAGTGAGGTCACTGCGCGTCGGTGGTGAGATCGTGGATGGCGAACGACCGATAATAGGTCTCTGTGGAGTTTTACGTGTAATACTTCACTTTGAATGCAATGGCGAGTCTGAACAAGGAGACGACTCAGAGACAGACCAATCAATACGATCTTTGGGTCATCAGTGACAATCGAGACAACAGTGGGGATATAGAGTAGTCTGTGGTTCGGGTCACAAGAGGGAAGGAGTCATAAAAAGAGTAGAGAAAAAGGGTGAGGATAACGGTAACGAGACCAAATCTGAAAGTAGTAGAAATAACACAAGACAATGTCACCGGGTAGATATTTGAAGTGTTTACTAAGATTTAAATTTCGACTGTGACGTCAGGACTGGTGTGCGTTGTCGTCGATACACTGAGGAACTGGACCAGTCTGAAAAGGGACCATTATGGTAAAACCTTCTGTATTGAATTTTTTCTTTTTTTATTCAGGTTTTTGAAACTGTAATATTATTTGTAATATTTATTACTTTTAAATTTTACAACTCTGTGGGATTTTACTTATAACTATTCGTTTACCACAATTCATATACTACACATGGTCTCATGGGTCATCTATTTATAAATAACTCATTGGTTTACTCACTTCGGACATCGATATCTCTATTGTCATCGGTATTCTTTATCGTCCAACACCTATACTTCACAATCCACCCCATCCTTCCCCATTTAATTCTCAAACCCTAATTGCATATGTGGGATAATATATATTTTATCTATTAGTTGTCCATGGATGACATATCGTGTCTCTTAAGATGACTCATAAAACATTATTGAACTTTCCCTTTTCTGAGACTTTTTCTTAAGAATTATATATAAGTATAGAAAGACTGGGTCCCTAGTTTGGGTCCAGAAGGTGTAACATCCGTCTACGAAATGGTAGACTCGATGGTCCCTTCGGATATATAAGTATATAAATACATATTGACTTAGTAACACAATATGTGGACTTTGATTGTGTTATAACATTCAGTTGATACGAAGTCAATTTTTTTTCTTACAATCTACTCTTTTTTCTGGGGTGAGACATTCTTACAGAGGGTATAACTCTGCTTAGTCCCACACAATACCTATATGACGGACAGAGAGAGACTTCCACTTATTTTTCAGTTTTATAGTGTAGTCAGTACAGTGACCATGGAGAACTTTTATTTACGACAAATGACGGAGTTTAGTGACCCACACGGATTCCATAAAGTAATCGACCTCAGGGGATAAGACCGAGAACACTAAAAATGTAGACATTAGAACTACAGAATTTGGGTGGACCTCTCAATCGTAGAGGAACATTCACTCGTGACGTAAGAGGATATTTCCCTCACCCTTGACTTGGAATGGTGTACCCCGAAGTGGTCGGTCTTACACCCCTTTTACGATACACCGAGTTTTTCCGACAGGTCCTTTAAAAGACTTGAGACGATTCGATACACATATCAAAGAATTTCGGGTTGTTGTATTTCACTTAAATTAATCAACATTAGTTTTACAAGAAAGACACTTCAATAAATTCCAGTATGAAAAAAAAAGGGATTACTGGGGTACGAAACTCATTTTCATATTAATAATGAGTACGAAACTCATTTCCAAACTGACAATTCTCGAATAAAAGTTTGTATAGACGATCATGCGATATTAAGTGTTCGACCTGGTCACATAAGGGTGTCGATTATAATTTATTACTACCAGAAAAAAAAGAGCCGGGTTCTTTTAAACTATCTTAAAACAGTTAAAATACAAAGAAGAGGTATTTACAATTTTTGCCGAGGGTTTAAAATTTTTATTATTTCTTCGTAATCCTCTCACAAACTCGAAGGGACCACCGAGCCTACCATTTCTTAGACAGACGTTGCACCCTCTGGACCCAAGCCAAGGACGCAACCCTTCTGGGGGATCTCTTCCCTTTCCGATAGATGAGGTCCCAAGACCGGATCTCGTAAGGTACCTCACATATCAGATGCCCCAACGTTTCTCAAGCTGTGTTGACTCAGTGAAAGTGAAAGTGAAAAGTGAAAGTCCCCTCACAAACCGATCGACTTACAAGAACTAGATTATTGAACAGAAACACTGGTAAACGCGAGCACCACCAAAAACAAAAGACGATCATTTAACAAAGAACAAGCAGTTTAACTTAATTTACACAGTGGTAGTACCACCGTTGTTTTCTGTTGAACTAAGGATCAACGAGGTCTGTGACCGGATCCACAGAAACACTTTACATTGAATATTTGAACTCTATAAGAATCCATTGAGTACGTCTAACATATGAGTATCCGCGATAAATTACTTTTATTCAGAACCATTACCTTCTTATTTGGATTCGAGTCCATCAGGGACCGAATACGGAAATGGTATTTCTTGAAACCTTTTCGGTACCTTATTACACGGGACCAAACCCCGTGGGTTGGACTTCATTCTAAAAGGAGAATAAAAGGGTCGGATTCCGTATTACGTCCGAAGGGACCACCGAGTCTCCAATTTCGCAGACGGACGTTACGCCCTCTGGGTCCAAGTTAGGGACCCAGTCCTTCTAGGGGACCTCTTCCTTTACCATTGGGTGAGGTCATAAGAACGGATCTCTTAGGGTACCTGCCTCTGTGGACCATCCGATGTCAGGTGTCCCAGCGTTTCTCAGTATACCGTCTTTCACTTCTCCTCAATTTCTCGGAGAACTACTTTCACTTTCTCCTCTCGCTTTTTCAACCGAATTTCGAGTTGTAAGTCTTTTGTTTCTAGTACCGTAGGCCAGGGAAGTGAAGTACCCTTTATCTACCCCTTTGTCACCTTTGTCACAGTCTGAAATAAAAACCCCGAGGTTTTAGTGACGTCTACCACTGGCGTCGGTACTTTAATTTTCTGCGAATGAGGAACCTTCTTTTCAATACTGGTTGGATCTATCATATAAGTTTTCGTCTCTGTAATGAAACGACTGATTCCAGGCAGATCAGTTCCGATACCAAAAAGGACACCGGTACATACCTACACTCTTGACCTGACACTTCTTCCGACTCACGGCTTCTTAACTACGAAAACTTGACACTACAACCTCTTCTGAGAACTCTCAGGGAGCCTGACGTTCCTCTAGGTTGGTCAGGTAAGACTTCCTCTAGTCGGGACCCTAAAGAAACCTTCCTTACTACGATTTCGACTTCGAGGTCATGAAGCCGGTAGAGTACGCTTCTCAACTGAGTAACCTTTTCTGAAACTACGACCCTCCCTAACCCCCGTCCTCCTCTTCCCCTGCTGGCTCCTACTCAACCGACCTACCGTAGTACCTGAGCTACCTGCACCCAGACTCACTTGAGACCCTCTACCACTACCTGTCCCTCCGGACCGCACGACGCTAAGTACCCCAGCGTTTCTCAGCCTGCACTGACTTGACTTGACTTGACTTCCGTATTACGTCCCGGAATGGTTCTGGGAACCCAAGACTGACAACATTCACGACACGTAATAGAACTTCAATGACTCTACTCTATGTTAAACCACTCATAAAATTCTTATGGGTTAGTTCCTACTACACTATTCGATACTCTTGCGTCTTTTGATAGTCTCCTTTCAGTTCTTTGAAAAGTGTTTCTCTACTGTAAACCTGATTCGGAACTTTTCGTATTTAAACGGACGACTTACAGTCCACTCCCTACCCTTCTTTCATACCCCTTTGGTAGGTCGGTGTCTTTTGACCTATTCAGTGTCTCTACGTATCGTGTCTTTCCGTTGAAGATGAGTTGTATTTCACATAACCCCCGTCCACCACTCTGACCTCTACCATCTGTTCCTAGGTCGACACTTCCGACTCCGGAAACTTAAAGTAGAACGTCCCTTACTTCATGACTCTTAAAATTCTTTCGTTGACTTTACTAGTCTAAACGTAAATCCTTCTGGAGACTGATGACAAACCTCTTATCCAATCCCCACACCCTCTGGTCAATCCTCGGACAGTATACTCAGTTTAATTTAATAAAACTGTCTTACTCTCCACCTCTCACCCTATCACCACCCCCGTCCATCTTCGGAAATTTTTTTTTTTAATGTTCAAACGGATTCCCGTTTACGACGAGACCATTCAGTTCAACCCAACGGTTTGGACGAAAAGGAGTATATATTTTACTTTTACTAATAGCAATGGGAAGGGTAAGTTTTCCCAATGACTTTAACGTTACTTTATATTATATATTTCCACACCTGTTTACTCACTACCTCACCAATAGTCATCACAAAACAGAGAAATTTTTTCTACTAAATAAATAAAAACCGACGTAGCCCAGAATCGACAACGTACTCCCGAGTCATCAACGTCACGTACCCGAATCAGTGGGGTGCCGTAAACCCTAGAATCAAGGGGTTGGTCCATAACTTGGACACAGTGGACGTAACCTTCAGTTTAAGAATTGGTGATCTGGTGGTCCCCTCAGGGACAATTTATCATAAAAGTAACACTAGAAGTAGGTGTCGTGTATATGGTACCCCGACTTACTACACTTTAACGGAGAAAATACCCGAAATTTTTTTAGATTATCGCTACAGTACACTAAGTTGGATTATCAAACACCTAATGAACCATGAAGGACGGACGAAAATCCGGTATAATAACGGAAGAGAGAGACAGAGAGAGAAAAAAAAAATTTTCTACTCGTTATGTAAAGTAGTTCCCCTAAAGGTCCTTACGATCCCTCCGTTCACACCATCTTTCTCACGTCGGAAACCTCAGTTCATTTGGACCTTAGTCTAAAAGGAGACATTAAATAATTGACACCAGAACCCGTTCAGTCAGACGAAGTCGGAAAAAAAAAAAAAAGACCTTTACCTTTGTTTATTACGGACGGAACATCCCAATAATTCACTCTTTTAAGTAAGAAACAATCATACACCGTACATTTTTCACAACTTATTTTCAGAGTCGAGAAAGGAGATATGGGAGAGAAGTAACCAGGATGAACAAGTGTCTCTCACACCGTATCTTGAGATCAATGGACGAAGAAACACAGGGTCTTTTCGACTCAATGTCGACAGATGGTCCTTAAAACCACATACACTTTTAAAAAGTCAACAGTATTGCAGTCCGGTTTTGGAAAATTTACTTCACTGGTAAATTTGATAGTTTGTAGTAAGGTACCCTAATGAAATCACGTATTAAACACAGTTTAAAAAGGCCTTACGGTGTTCGGAGTAGTGAAAAGTGTAGTAAATCCTTTAATGAGTAAATCGGGCGTGAAGGTTATTTGAGTATGTATGTCCGACACAGTATAAGGGGGCCTTCACAGTGGAAAAAAAAAAAAGAAAATTATACTATTGACGACAACGTTTCCTTCATCACAAATAAAGGAATATAAGGATTGAGACTTAGGTTGGGGTTTTCCATTTGAGTGTTAACGACTGGGAGGTATAAAGACCCAAGGTCATCGTGTCGAGCTAAAGACGGAGTCAAAGGAACGAATTATAAAAACAAGGGACTACTCAAAACTAGAACGTAATTAACTCAAAAAAAAATCAACTCGAAGAAGAAATACGTTCTGATAAGAACAGTGTCGAACATATACCACTTGTTCTGTCTTTTTAGAAACGTAACTACTCAAATGTAAAAAAACACGGTTTTTAGTTTATTCTACAAAAGTTTCACCTACTCACAATGGTTCCTTTATTTATCCGATTACCCCAACTATCTCGGACTATCTACCTCTTATTTAATCTTTCAAACAGTCTCTTCATTCCTCCGTTCTTCTGGGACTCCACCTTTACTTAATCCGTATAAAACTCCTTGGTTTACCGACGAAAACAAAAAACGAAAAAACGTAATCTTCCTACTTTACCATCTTCTACGTCATCCTTTCTATCTGTCCGTTCTCTGTTTTTAATAAAAAATTCGAGACCGGAGGTCAGGGGACCTCCCAACCTAAGACGTAGATCTGTGAGGGTTCTAGAAGAAAATTTGGTCTTCACACGATAGACCCTTATACGACACTGACGGTTGGACCCAGGTAGAGATAACGTATCTAAGACCGACGGAACGGGCTGAGGGAATTTAAACGGGGACCGAATTTAGTTAGGTCTCAGGAACTAAGAGATGATACACTACCGGAAAAAACTTGAATGTTTAATTAATGACAATTTATTACAGACGAGTGACTTCTGTCTTTTACTTATTTCCGTTTTAAAAAAAATTAACATTTGTTAGAGTGGTAGGTCTCTATTTATGACCAATCGTGAAACTCTGTATCGTAAAGTCTATACATAAATAAAATATGTAAATAATTTTTTACCAGTATTACACTAGAAAAATATACTTACTATATTTAAAGATATAGTCGTTCAGTTACAGACATAGACGTAGTGTGATTAAAGTCAGTGATGACACTACTAGATGGTGTTAACTAAGTTGAGTAAGTGACAAAATTCTTGATTAATTCAATATTAATACTGTTAGTATCATCAATTATGTGTAATCCTTACGACCATTTAAAATGTGTGTAGTAAAAACTCAATTTCTTACACTTCACTGAACAGAGTGTGGTGTGTCTATTTTTCACCGTCACGACTTCTTCTCCACTGTAGACGATTCGTCCATGACGACCGATCCGCACCACGATCAGAGTCGCCCTCTGTCGAAGACGATAAAAGGAAGTTGGAGTGTCTCATTTTGAGACATTGGCAAGTCGTTGGTATCACCCCCTATCCGTGGACCTACGGGTAAGGGTGGTTCTGACGTGCATTAGTTCCACAACAATCCTCCTACCTACGACCTGTCGGTTTTAAACCGTCAGGAATAAGGGTACGGAATACTACCTCAGGTCAGGGTACAAGACGACGGGGAGGTTCTCCCGAGGGGGTGGGATTCCGGGAGTAGAGAATGGAAGAGACTCCGAGACTCCGAGAATGGAAGAGATATTTTATCTATCTCTGGTACCAGAGATATTTTATCTGGTACCGAATTATGACAACTGATAATTTATCCTTATCCTGGGTGTAAAGGTTCTTACTCCGACCAGGAGAGTCACGGGAAACTTTTTCACTCTTCCCCTGGTCGTCTCAAACCCTTGATTTCCTGACTCCTCCTTCCCTTGGTCCGTTCTAGACCAAAAAGGAGTTCCAATAACTTCCTTTATCACTTCCTTCTTCCCTACACGAACTGTTCAGTACTAAGGAAATCACGGGACGACCAAAGGACCCCTTTGATGAGTACTAAACTGGAGGACCGGAGAGTAACCAAGGGTGTAGTCCCGTCCCGTTAGTCGGTCATTGTCCGTAGTAGTCCGTTAACTCTTCTTCGATCCTCCACCTTTGTTCGTCCTACGGAATACAGACCTCCTAGACTCGACATGGAAACGTGGGATTGTCGTGTAACGTTTCCCTGATTCGTTTCTGCCACAACAAGGGTACCGTCGGTCCGGGAATCGCTTTGTCTCTTATTCGAGAACCTACTTTGGTTTCTCCGAAAAAAGGGACCCTCCATCGTGTATTGACGAACAGACACCGGGACCCAAGACCACCCCACAGGTAGTGATTGAATGACCCGTACCGTATAGGAGAAGGGATCGAATTAGAAGTTCTGGGTCGAGTGTACGGTGAAGATGATATTTTGAGAGAGTCCGAGAGGGATCAAGAAAAAATAAAAAAGACACGAGTGTGTTATGAGAGATAAGGTGATAATACGGTCCATCGTGTTGAATTGTACAATGACACAGACAGAAGAGGTAATCAGACACTTGAGGTCGTCATACCTAACACAGACTAAGTAGAAGGATAACGAAAAGGTCGAGTCATTGACTGTATCCTAATCACGAGTCACTCCAAAGAACTTATTTACTTGGACATTTTACCTCTATCGGAAACAGGACGGAAGGAAGGTACTACAAGATTTTCAATTCTTAATGTTTGAAAACAGGTGTACGGTGGTAATTGAGTGACCCGTTATTACTATTATTATCGAACATTCACCTGTCGCGAAATGTCCAATGTCACGCCGAAACGTAGGTTAGTACATAAGTTAGGAGTATCATTCGGTCAATACTGTAATAGTAAAGTGATCACCTTTTTGACTCGAGGTTCTCCACTTTATTGATCGATTCCAACTAGTTGATCGTTCGTCACCCCGGTATTTACCTTGAGACTAGAGATTAGGTCTCGAACGGAAGAGAAATAATGTGTAACGATGAAAATGAAAGTGACAACCTTCTTGGGAACTAGGTAACATTTTGTCTGTTGGAGAGGACATTTGATATTCAAGTACCGTCAAATGAACCGAGAGTTCTGGTACGGAGGGGTTACAGGAGAAGGTTAGAGAGTTAATTTGTGACGAATAAGAGAGTCTAAGGTGGTCTCGGAGGTAAGAGGTAACTGTGATGGGATGGTGGTGCGAAGACAGCGTACGTCTTCAAATAAAGGAAAACGGTAGGTCAAGTCGGGTAGTCTGTGAGACAGGACCCTGGAGTTGAGAACTTACTTACTAGGTTCTTACCTTCCTTACTCCCCTCCTGGACAGAAACTCCGAGTACGGTAAATACGATAGAAACACCACCAATAGAAAACTGGTGAAGACAGGGATTTAAGAGATGAAGTTCAGGACGGTAGTGGGTCTACTGAAGTGATACACTTCTATAAATTGTGAGATCGGAGAAAGAAAGAATTATAACCGTTGTTATTGGTGGTGAAGTGTCGGTCAACATAGAACCCGGAAGAGACCTGGACCTCGGTGAGGTGAAATCGATAGAATTCCAGATCATATGATAGTAGAGGACCGAGGGGTCGAGAGAGTGAAAGTGAGGGTGGCATGGAGGGGGAACTACAGGTCTTATGGTGGTCCGCAGGGACCACCGAGTCTCTAATTTCGTAGACGGACGTTACGTTCTCTGGACCCAAGCTAGGGAACCAACCCTTCTAGGGGACCTCTTCCTTCACCGTTGGGTGAGGTCATAAGAACGGACCTCTTAGGGTACCTGTCTCCTCGGACCACCCGATGTCAGGTGCCCCAGCGTTTCTCAGCCTGTGCTGACTCGCTGAAGTAAAGTGAAATGAAACAGGAGTGTTAGAAGAGGGATCAGGTGGTGAGGGGAATTATAAAGGAAAAGAAAGGATACGACGGATCTAGACTATTACGACGTACTTTTGATCGGAATAAAAGGAGGACAGTTGTGTGGCTAAGACTTTTGAGATTTGAACACAGTCAGGTTGGTAGGTGGGGATGTACACCCGACGATTCAAGTTGGTCCGTCCATCCGAGATTTTGTTAAGACACGAGAAGTGGGAACTACCCCGAAAGTCTCCATAACATTAGAACCAATAGAGAAGTGTCAACAAAAACAGAGAACACGTGGTCCGTTACACGACGTACAATTTGTGTATTGTCATCGATCTATGTTGTCTGCGTCACAGACGGAAGTATCTTAATATCACATCTCCTTTCTGTGAAACAGGAGATATATATTTGTATATTAATACCAACCCTTCTCACGACGTTTCCTTTTTTGAGGTTTGTTGAGGTTTGTACATGATGTCCTTCTCGATGGGATCAGACTTCCCAGTCCTTTCTGGAAGGACTCTTTCATTGTAAATTAAAGTCTGGAGGTCCTTCCCGAGTTTAATCGTATCACTTTCCTCGTCTTCGTCTTACCTTCCCGAAAGGTCCATCTTCCTCCCCTTAGACACTTCCTGGACTCTGTCTTTCTCCTTCACTTACTTTCCCCTGGAACATTCCTATATACCTCCCTTAACTCCCGTTCCAACTTTTTCAGTTCCACTCGGTATAGAAACCCGGTAAAATTCCTAAAAACTTTGTCACCCCAAAATACCCAAAAGTCCCGGAATACGTCTTCTGTCGTGATAGACTAAAGGGAACAGATAATTTTTTCCAGGTGGGTGATCATCATACAATTTTCCCAACTCACGTTCATTCATTTGGTCTATTCTTCGATAGTATCAACAGGTGAACTCCCGACGACCGAATAACCTCTATCTAAACTCTTGGAAGAGGTTTGTGGCGTTACGAGTGTTGGACGGAAACTAAGGAGGGTGGTCGTGGTGGTGATCATGGTGAAAATAGTCAACTGAACGAAGGATGAAGAAGTCAAGTCAAGTCAAGTCAGCGAGTCAATCCTTTGAGTTTTATAGTCCACACTCGAAGGAGTCAAAGGACGGACATGTGGGTGTATAATCGATAGATGTGAAGGAAGAGAAGGAAGGACGGTCAGAGTTTCTTTCTCCCGGTACACAAGAAAGACTTCGGTTAGCAAGGGAGAAGGTGGAAGAGATCCTGACTATTGTCCGAGGTAACGAATAGATGTGGACAGGACATTTGTTTGAGTTAAGAGACCGTTAGTCTTCTTGTTTTACGTGAGTAACGGACGGTGGGTTCGATGATGGAATAGAGGAAGGAAGGGAAATATTGTTTAAAATATATCAGGTGTGACGGGCATAGTCCCTATCGCCACGAGAGGGGTATAAGGTCGAGGAAACTGACCCAGATCATAGAGTAAGACCTGGTTTCGTCTCTCGTCGACCGTACACTGGAAGGTTCACTGCGAAGTTACTGACTCTGTTAACACCTCCCCCAAGACAGAAGATTTTCAATTTTGAAGTTCTACTACCTCGGAAGTAGTGAGACTCGAGGATTCACTGACACACCTCGTAAGGTGGGTCCTGTACCTCGTATTCTTCCTTCGTTACATTCCGTGACTTTAAACTCCCACCAAAGAACGATGGCGTCTCGGATCGGACTGTTTATGTAAATGACGGAGATGGAGGAGTAAAGGGTGCACACAAAAAATTTTTAACACAATAAACACTGTATATGAAAGTCGAGAGTCTGAGGAGGACAGGTAACTATAAAATGAGTCTATTTACGGTGGTGTTGAGAAAATAACGAATTGACACATTAAACTAAAGAGACATAGCATACTGGATCAACCGATATGTGAAGAACTTCTAAGATGAGAAGACCGATACCATGATCGTAGGGAACCAAAAGGAGGTGAAAGAGATCTTGTATCCAATATCTTCAGTCGAAAAAAGAGTGTAATAGTTTCCCTCATCTTACCGAGAATAGTTCAGTTTTGGGGTGAATTTTCGGAAGATACCGAAAGGTTTAGATGTAAATAATTCGGCTGTCAACTCTGGGAGTCACTAAATCGGTCAGAACAGAAAGGTCGGAATCGAAGTTCAGAAGAAACGTATTGAATATGAAATAGGTTACTCTCGAATTACTCGAGAGAAGGAGAAACTGAAAGTAGTACGTAGACAGGATACAGAGTCAGGACCAAAGAAGACAGTTTTTTGGATCCATACATACGTTTCTACGACCATGTTCCTAACGAATATTATTGTCTTGTAACCTGTACTGGATTTACAGACAGAGATTCGTTTACACATTTGTCCAATACCATTTAAGTACGTCACAAATGATACTACAATCATTACTATATGTCAGTACCTTTAACAAGTGTGAAATAATTTATGTATTTTCGTTACTTCGTATGTAGTAGACTATAAATAAGTTTATGTATCTTCTATACATAAAAGATACCCTTTATGTATACCCTTTTTATACCCTTGCATAGACCTTTACAGTTTTACAATTACTAGTGTTCTGTTCTTTTAGTTATTTAATCCGAAGAAAGTTTACAATTTTGAAAACTAAAGATATCAGTGGTACTTCTTTCACTTTTCTTTTCGGTGTCTTACACTCTTTTACAAACGTTTAGTAAATAGACTATCCCCTGAACATTCATTCTTTATAGTTATTGGAGTCTATACGTCTACTGTGGTGGGAATACCGTCTTTCACTTCTCCTTGAGTTTTTGGAGATCTACTTTCACTTTCTCCTCTCACTTTTACAACCGAATTTCGAGTTGTAAGTCTTTTGCTTCTAGCACCGTAGGCCAGGGTAGTGAAGTACCGTTTACCTACCCCTTTGTCACCTTTGTCACAGTCTGATCAAAAACCCGAGGTTTTAGTGACGTCTACCACTGACGTCGGTACTTTAATTTTCTGTGAATGAGGAACCTTCTTTTCAATACTGGTTTGATCTATCGTATAATTTTTCGTCTCTGTAATGAAACGACTGATTCCAGGCAGATCAGTTCCGATACCAAAAAGGTCATCAGTACATACCTACACTCTCAACCTGACACTTCTTCCGACTCGCGGCTTTTAAACTACGAAAACTTCACACCACAACCTCTTCTGAGAACTCTCAGGGAACCTGACGTTCCTCTAGGTTGGTCAGGTAGGATCTCCTCTAGTCAGGACCCTAAAGAAACCTTCCTTACTACGATTTCGACTTTGAGGTCATGAATCCGGTGGAGTACGCTTCTCAACTGAGTAACCTTTTCTGAAACTACGACCCTCCCTAACCCCCGTCCTCTTCTTCCCCTACTGTCTCTTACCTGCACTCAGACTCACTTGAGGCCCTCAACCACTACCTGTCCCTCCGGACCGCACGACCCTAAGTACCCCAACGTTTCTCAGTCTGTACTGACTCGCTGACTTGACTTGACTTGACTTGACTTCATTTTATATATTTCTTGAGAATGTTGAGTCGTTATTTTTCTGTTGGGTTAATTTTCACCTGTTTCCTAGATTTAGTCGTAACGAGGTTTTCTCTATATGTTTACCGACTATTCGTGTACTTTTCTACTAGTTATAGTAGTCTGTAGTCCCTTTACGTTTTGTTTTGATGGTACTCTGTGGTGTAGTGTGGGTGGTCTTTTTTTAGTTTCCTGTCTAATATTGTTCACAATTGTTCCTAAACCTCTTTGACTTTAGGAGTATATGGTGCCCATCCTTACATTTTACCATGACGACGAAACCTTTGGTCAGACCGTCTAGGAGTTATTCAATTTGTAGTTCAATGATATACTGTGTCACTAAGGTAAAGATTCATATTTAGGCTCTCTTTACTTGTGTATAGGTGTGTTTCCGAACATATACCTACAGGTGTCGTTATAATAAGTATTATCGTTTTTTCATCTTTGTTAGATTTACAGGTAGTTGTATCTATTCGTTTTATACCGTATCGGTGTGTTATTTTATAATAAGTCGTTATTTTTCTTTACTGTGTCTCATATCGAACCTACTTGGAACTTTTGTAATACGTTTTACTTTCTTCAGTCAGTGTTTTATGGTGTACAACATTCTAAGGTAAATATACTTTCCAGGTTTTATCCGTTTAGATATCTTTATCATTCATGTAAGTACCATAAGATTCCGACTCACATCTCCTGGTAACTCCCAGTTGTCCTTCACTGACGATTACCCATGTCTCAAAGAAACCCCTCTACTTTTACAAGATTTAAACACTACTACTAATGTGTTGAGACTGATGTGATTTTTGGTAACTTGACATGTCAAATGTACCCGTTTGATATACCTTATACTTAAGTAGAGTAATTTCGACAAAATTAAATTTCTACATTTACCATAACGAAAATGTTTCAAATCTTTTCCCATTGTCGTAGTCATCCCTTTTCCTCTCTTTTCAAATATTTTTTGATTGTATGTCGAGACCGAATTCGTTTTCGTTTTCACACACTCATTCCTTAAATAACCTTCCTATGACCCTATTAAGTAAGTATCTTAAGTTACTTAATGACTTATTGGTTTAGAATCATCCTCTCCTTACTCCCGTCGAGACTAGTAAAACTACCAGGTCCAAAGTTTAAGGGTCTTCTCACAAACTAACAGAGTCGAACCTAATCCACAGACAGGGACCTAGTCAGTTGAAACCTACTTCCCTTTTCCTAGTTTATGGTTCCTGGGCTAATGTCCTCCGGAAGTGAACACATAGACTAGTAAACGTGTCATTCTCCTGTTGTCGACATTCACCCCGTCTGTCTGTCTGTGTTTCACCACGAATTATTTTAATTCAATTTTTCGTTCCAGGCTTTGTCAAACATATCATTCTGAGTAAAATAAATTGATTTTTAAGTATTTTACACTGTCCACTGTATATACTCACAATGTTTGTGCGGATTCTGTACAATCCTGACATCGTTTGATATTTTTCACAGGGTGTGAATTTTCCTCGCTTACGTTGAGGCAAGGTCGACCAAAACAGGACGACCTTACGTTCAGGTCACAACGGTCTAGAAACCTAAAAAGTTCATTTCGGTTTGTGAACTAAAAAGACACTTTAAAGGGCTCAAATTTTTATGAAACCCCCGGTTTTTTGTTTTTAGAGATAACCGACACAGACAGACGTCCAAAGGTCAAACGTTGAAGATAAGATGTGTAAACATATATTTACCTTTCACAAATTCTGTCTAGACTCATACATGGACGACACACTAGAACTTATTCAGTAAAAGGGAGTTGTTCATTTTACCCCTTTTATTAAGGTTGGAAGTACCGTTTATCTACCCCTTTGTTGCCTTTGTCACTGTCAGAAATAAAAAAACTCGAGGTTTTAGTGACGTCTACCACTGACGTCTGTACTTTAATTCTCTGTGAAGGAGGAACCTTCTTTTCGATACTGATTGGATCTGTCGTATAATGTTTCGTCTCTGTAATGAAACGGCTGTTTCCAGGCAGATCAGTCCCGATACTAAAAAGGTCATCAGCACATACCTACACTCTCAACCTGCATTTCTTTCGACTCACGACTTCTTAACTGCGAAAACTTGAAACCACAACCTCTTGTGAGAACTCTCAAGAAACCTGACGTTTGTCTAGGTTGTTCAGGTAGGATCTCCTTTAGTCAGGACTTATAAGTAACCTTTCTGACTACGATTTCGACTTTGAAGTCATGAAGCCGGTGGACTACCCTTTTCCTGATAAGTAACCTTTTCTGAGACTACGACCCTTTTCAACTTCTGTCCTTCTCTTCCCCTACTGTCTCCTACTCTACCAACCTACCGTAGTGACTGAGTTACCAGTACTCAAACTCGTTCAAGGTCCTCAACCACTTCCTGTCCCTTTGGACCACACGATGTTAGGTACCCTAACGTTTTTCAGTCTATACAGTAACTGACTTGACTTGACTTAAGGTTGGAAGTCTTAACGTAGGTACTTAATTATATTTCACAAATTCTCAAAAGTCAATTTCCACCACCAAACTTACATGTGTGTATTAAAACGAGGGAGGACTCGTACTCGGACACACACGAGTCAGTACAGAATGGGGTACCTGACATCGGGTGGTCCGAGGAGACAGGTGATTTTGGTGTCATTTCCCTAAATCTCATTGTCTCTAAGAGTCCCTATCACCCCTTTCCTCTCCTCTGTCGTCGTTATTTTTAAACCTTAGACCTTTCGTCTACCTGTTCATCATTTGATTGAACCGTCTAAATTCTTCGTCTTAGGATGTGTCTTTCTCCCTTTTTGTCTCTTGGACGGACGAGATATGGTGTCTGAGAAGATTTCGAGTCCTTGACTCCTGTTTATTTCACCCTTTATTTAAATCCTTTTAACTAACTTGTAACGGATACTTTACCTAAAAATCTCAGAGGACGGATAAAATACGGGGACTCATTGACAGAAATAGGTGAGATCACCTTCTGACTTCTCAATAATAGGTCTTTCCTAAAAAGTTTTTCTTCTTCTCAGGGGTATAATTCCCTACACACCCCGTCACACCGGACTATTTACACAAATGGCTTCCGACTTACGACTCTGAAGGGTCGAGAAAGGGAAGGGTCGAGGATCTACCGTTCGTCGGTCCAATAGATGGGAGACTTGTTTAATAATTTTGTAAAAAGACTTCTTAGACTAGGCAGTTTCCTCTTTGTTTATCTCGATGACTGTAACCCCCGACGGGCTGTTTACTGGATCAGTCTAGTAGGGTGTCACTTTGAAGTCTAGTTGTTCAGAGTGGGTACACGAGTTTCGAAGTCTAGATAAAACACAGGGTAGGAATTGTTCTGGTCTGTTAGTTACTAATTGTTTGTAGACTCATTTTGGAGATTGTCCTTACTATTTCTGGTTTTGGTTGTTCGTCTACTTTCATTTTCCTTTCTTTTCATTACGTCCTTTTCCTTTTGAAGATTGAGTGATAGTTATACGAGTTTCTCTATTCTCTACTTGAAAGGAACGACAAAAAGTTATTTCGTTATAAGTTTCTTGTTTTGTCCCGGACACCTTTGATTTTTTTACTATCGTCTTCACTTTTGAAGTTATCCTACTCTTCAATTTTAACTTTTTATAGAGACTCCTTCATTCCCCTTTAAAGTCTCTCTACCTTCCACCCTCTGTCTTCTATTCTTTAAATTTCCTGTTCAGGTGTTAAGACTGTAAGGTTGTTATCCGTCAGTTTCTTGTCCTTATTAACTCCGTTCCTTAGTATTTTCTTTATTAAGTTCTCTAAAAGGGTCTTGAATTCCTGAATAAATTGAATATACGTCTCATGTATTACTCTTTGTGACCCGACCTACTTCGTGTTCGACCTTACTTCTGACGGTCCTCTTTATAGTTATTAGAGTCTATGTGTCTACTGTGGTGGGAATACCGTCTTTCGTTTCTTGATTTCTCGGAGAACTTCTTTCACTTTCTCCTCTCACTTTTCCAACCGAATTTTGAGTCGTAAGTCTTTTGATTCTAGTACCGTAGACACAGTGAAGTACCGTTTATTTACCCCTTTCTCACCTTTGTCACTGTCTGAAATAAAACCCCCCGAGGTTTTAGTGACGTCTACCACTGACGTCGGTACTTTAATTTTCTACGAACAAGGAACCTTCTTTTCGATACTGGTTGTATCTGTCGTAAAATTTTTCGTCTCTGTAATGAAACGGTTGTCTCCAGACAGATCAGTTCCGATACCAAAAAGGTCACCAGTACATACCTACACTCTCAACCTGAGATTTCTTTCGACTCGCGGATTCTTAACTACGAAAACTTGACACCACAACCTCTTCTGAGAACTCTCAGGAAACTTGACGTTTGTCTAGGTTGGTCAGGTAGGATTTCCTTTAGTCAGGACCTATAAGTAACCTTCCTGACTACGACTTCGACTTTGAGGTTATGAAACCGGTAGACTACGCTTCTTGACTGAGTAAACTTTTCTGGGACTACGACCCTTTCTAACTTCCGTCCTCCTCTTCCCCTACTGTCTCCTACTTTACCAATCTACCGTAGTGACTGAGTTACTTGTACTCAAATTCATTTGAGGCCCTCAACCACTATCTGTCCCTCCGGACCGTACGACGTCAGGTACCCCAGTGGTTCTCAACCCGTACTGACTCGCTGACTTGACTTGACTTCCTGAATAAAAGGGTCTTACTTCCCTGAGTGTCTCATAAGTCGTGTAACTGACTTTTATGTAAGTACACACCGTCAACCACTTTAAGTCTTGTAGTAACACATTAAAGTCTAAGATTTTCGAAGGTCTTTCATTTTTATCCAATATGTGTGAGTCCTTAGTATTACCGAAGTCTTAAGAATCGTCGTTGTAACCTTCGGTCTCACCTTACTTCTTGACGAAATTTTTAAGACATGCGGTTATCAAAGACTGACTCTTAAGATATGGGATAGTTTAATATTAGTTCACACTCCTATCTTATTTCTGTAAAATTTACGTGGGAAAGAGTAGTTTTATTCTTTGTGATTTGGTTCTTTTGTCTTCAAGGTTGTTCTTCTCTACTTCTCGTGTACTTTCCACTGTCACTCTTCAGGATCCTACTGTCGAAACGTGGTCGACATCTCCTGTTCGTAACGACTGCTCTCGTTCCACTAAGTTTTCCCCTTGCGACACCCGAGAGTGACCCGGTTTTGTTTACTTTGGTGACCACACACTAGAGGGTTTATTCCCACATTTGGTTTTTTCTCCTTCTTAACATTGGGTAAAGATCCGTCGTCCCTGAGTTTGAGTCCTTTTCAATTCTTGTTTTTATTTTTCTTAAGGGTCCTACTGTCCTTTCCTATCAGGGTCACGCTGGACTCGTACTCCTGATCTCACGTTTGTCAATGGTACCCTTTTCCTACCAAAGGTCCTCACAGAAGTTCTCTTTTTAAGTTTGACTATCTAAAGGACTACGGTAACCGGTACTCCTTATCATATCACTTTCTAATAACCTTCAAAAGCCTTCTCAACAACAAGTCAACGAGTCAGCACAGGTTGAGAAACACTGGGGTACCTGACGTCGTACGCTCCGGAGAGACAGGTAGTTGGGCCTCAAATGAGTTTGAGTACAGGTAACTCAGTCACTACGGTAGGTTCGTAGAGTAAGAGACAACAAGGAAGAGGAGGACGGAAGACAGAAAGGGTCATAGTCTAAACAAGGTTATTCAACCGAGAAACGTAGTCCACCTGTTTCATAACCTCGAAGTGGAAGTCATAGTCAGGAAGGTTACTTATAAGTCCTGACTAAAGGAAATCCTACCTGACCAACATAGAGGAACGTCAGGTTTCCCGAGAGTTCTCAGAAGAGGTTGTGGTGTCAAATTTTCGTAGTCAAGAAACCACGAGTTGGAAGAAATTCAAGGTTACGAATGTAAGTATTCACTGATGACCTTTTTGTATCGAAACTGATATATCTAGAAACAACCGTTTCATTTACAGAGACGAAAAATTATACGACAGATCCAAACGGTATTGAAAAGAAGTCTTCTTAATCGATATCCATTATTCATGTTTCTTTGAATTCGTTTACTTTTTTTAGTTCCGTTAACAGTTCAAATCCTTTTCGTTTTATTCTTTTTCATATATTAAAACCACAAGAAGTTACCAGTCATCATTTAACATAAACGTATCCATATTATTATATAGTTACTGATGACTAACCCGTTTTTTAATATTATTTTAACATAACCGTCTTCCCTATCTCCACATCTGTCGATTTAGGACTATTTTCCCTCGGTGATGTGCTACAGATTTTAACTAATTAGTTTTCTATCGTTATTCTTGTATAAATCCTTTTGTTTAAATATATATGGCCTTCTTTGTCGATTCTCGGATTTTACCCCTTGTGACCTCTTCCACCCAATCTCCTTACCCCTCCCCTCTCCGTCCGTTCCCTAATAATAAGATGTAATCCACAAAGACTTCTCACCCTAACAGTCCCTTTCCTAAAATAAATGGTGAAATATAAGAGACATGATAAGTTTAAAAAATACCATTCATATATAATGAAAATATTTGTATTATCCTTTATTATTTTGGTTGTACGGTAGGAACAAAAGACGGAAGAACCCTTATAGTGGAGGTCCCAAAACTCTATGGTTCCTTCAAGAGTGGTAGTCGTCACAGTTCTGGAAAGGTACCCAACAGTAGAAATTCGAACTTACTGTCATTCCATCACTGAGACACCCACGGCGTGACACCGAAGAGAAGAGTGAGTTCTCGGGTAGAGTCAAAAATCGTATGAGGATAGAAGTACAGTAGAGGCTCCCCGTCCTTCGAGGGCGGACGGGGGACCAGAGAGCGTTGGTTCAATCGGTTTCAGGACGTGCGGTGTCTCGGAAATAGTCCGGTACAGGACGACACGTCGCGCAAGGAGATGAAACTTCAAGAGAGGAGGATGGGAGTAGTACAGAGGTGACCTGTTAGAAAAGTTAACAACATGAGGGCGGGAGGGGTCCGAGGATCCTATCTCTAAAGGACCGCGTATCATTATATTATTAGTGATCAATTCAAACACAAACCTGGTGTGTCTCTTTTGTGGGACTTCAGCTGAAACTGTAAATGTCACATACTAATTTTCGACCTCCGACAGTCGTTTGGATGAGCTGGAAACAGGTTCTGTTTCTGTAAAAGGATAATCTTGTTCTTTGTTTAGACGGGAGGTGGTACCTCTTTCACACACAATCAACGAGTCAGTACACAGGCTGGTAAACGCTGGGTACCTGACATTGGACGATCCGAAGAGACAAGCACCCTAAGAGGTCCGGTCTTATGACCTCACCCAACGGTAAAGGAAGAGGTCCCCTAGAAGGGTTGGGCCCCTAGCTTGGACCCAGAGACTGTGTCGTCCGTCTGAGGAATACCGAACTGGGTGGTCCCTTCTGAGAGAAGGACCCGAGAAATGATATGTTTGTAAGAACTTTTCTATCAAACCTTGTTTTACCTATGTTCTATAACGTCTTTACGTTTCCTCTTAACAGAGGGTTTTGACTGGATATCTCTGTCACTCTGTCCATAAACAACAAAATTCGGTAATTCCAAACCTCATTAAACAAAGTACCTTTATCTAAGCAACAACAAGTCAACGATTTAGTACAGGCTGAGAAACACTGGGGTATATGACGTCGTACGGTCCGAAGGGACAGGAAGTGATAGAGGGTCAAACGAGTTTGAGTACAGGTAACTCAGTCACTACGGCAGGTTGATAGAGTAGTAGACAGTTAGACAACGGGGGAAGAGGAGGACGGAGTTAGAAAGGGTCGTAGTCCCCGAAAAGGTTACTTAACCGAGAATCGTAGTCCATCAATTTCATAACGTTAAAGTCGAAGTCGTAGTCAGGATCACTTATAAGTCTCAACTAAAGGAAATCCTAACTGACCAAACTAGAGGGACGTCAGGTTTCCTGAGAGTTCTCAGGATAGGTTACGACGTCAAGTTTTCGTAGTTAAGAAACCGTGAGTCGGAGAAATACCAGGTCGAGAGTGTAGACATGAACTGATGATCTTTTTGGTATCGAAACTGATATGTCTAGAAACAACCGTTTCACCATGGAGACGAAAAATTATGTAAGTATATAAAAATAAAGATCATGAGAAGTAAGGGCAGACATCTAGATCTAAAGGCAGACCATACTAAATGGAAAACGACCTTATAAAGGAAATTGGAAAAAGGATCACGACCAAATGGTCATTACTGAAAAAAGGTTGAAAAAATACAGGTTTTCAAAAATAAAGAAGAAACAAAAGAAACTTTGTCGAAAGTCAAGTCAAGTCAAGTCAACCAGTCAGTACAGGCTGAGAAACACTGGGGTACCTGACGTCGTGTGGTCCGGAGGGACAAGTAGTGGTTGAGGGTCTCAAATGAGTTTGAGTACAGGTAACTCAGCCATTACGGTAGGTTGGAAGAGTAAGAGACAACAGGGGAAGAGGAGGACGGAAGTTAGAAAGGGTCGTAGTCCCAGAAAAGTTTACTCAGTCAAGAAACGTAGTCCACCGGTTTCATAACCTCAAAATCGAAGTCGTCGTCAGGAGGGTCACTTATAAGTCCTGACTAAAAGGAAATCTTACCTGACCAACCTAGAGGAACGTCAGGTTCCCTGACAGTTCTCAGAAGAGATTGTGGTGTCAAGTTTTCGTAGTTAAGAAACTACGAGTCGAAAGAAATATCAGATTGAGAGTGTAGGTATGTACTCATGACCTTTTGGTTTCGAAACTGATCTACCTGTCAACAACCGTTTCATTACAGAGACGAAAAATTTTACGACAGACAAAAAGAAGGTTCCTCGTTTACAGAAAATTAAAGTACAGACGTCAGTGGTAGACGTCACTAAAACCTCGGGGGGTTTATTTCAGACAGTGAAAAAGGTTAAAAAGGGGTAAATAAACGGTACTTCACTACCCTGGCCTACGGTACTAGAATCAAAAGACTTACAACTTAAAATTCGGTTGAAAAAGCGAGAGGAGAAAGTGAAAGTAGTTCTCCGAGAAATCAAGAAGAAACGAAAGACGGTATTTCCACCACAGTAGAGGTATAGACTCCAATAACTATAAAGGGGACTACTAGAACTAAGGTCGAACACGAAGTAGGTCAGATCGTAAAGAGTACTACATGAGACGTATATTCAATTTATTTGTCCCACTGTTTATTCGTCCCACTTTGTCGAAATGACTCCATATTGAATGTATGAAGTTTTAGGTGGATAACCTTTACATTTTAAAATTACTAAACTATATAGTCATCTCAACACGTTGGTATTGGTATTAGATTAAAATCTTGTAAAGGGTAGTGAAATTCTTCAAGGAGTTACAGGTAAATTAGTAATTAGAGGTGAAGGTGGGGTCCGGATCCGTTGGTGAATTAGATGAAAGATAGGGAAGTTCAAACAAGAAAGATCTATAAAGTCTACATCTCTTAGTATAGACATCAAAAACGAAGACCGAAGAAAGTGAATCGTACAAAAACTCCAAGTAGGTACAACATCATATATAGTCATCAAATAAGGAACGTTTATAATTCAAAGGTAATGTACCTATGCGTTATAGGTACATTATTTATTATATACCTATGTAAAATAAATAACTGGTTAACCACTTGTAAAACTAACAAAGGAAAATCCCGTAATACTTATTATAACGATACTTTTAAACCTATGTTCAGAAACACACCTGCATTCAAAAGTAGATAGAACCCATCGAAATATCTTCGCCTAAAAGACACAGTACACCCATTCAAACACGATGTGAAAATTCTTTGACTGTTTAATAAAAGGTGTTACGAACATGGTAAAACGTAAGGGTGGTCGTTACGGCTCCCACAGTTAAAGACACACAGGAGTGGTTGTGAACCACAACATATATAAAAAATAATAACGGGAAGACTATTCATGTAGTAACCGTCGAGTGACACTAAAATTAAATGTGTGGCAACTGTTTACTATGGTTCGTAGAAAAGTACACGAGTAGTCGGTAAACAAACAGAAGAAACCATTTTGCAGAATTTTAAAAGTGGTTAAAATTTTAACCAAACAAAAAGAAAAATAATAACATTCTCAATAAGTATATAAAATCTAAGTCCGAGAAATAGTCCACATAATAAAAGTTACAAAATAGGGTTGGATACCGATAGAGAAGTAAAAGAATTACCACCGAAATTCCGTACTTTCCAAAAAAAATTTTAAAACTACTTCAGTTTAAATAGTTCACAAGAAAATCCAGGTTCTAAAATCGCAGTACAGATTTTTGAAATAGATTAGGTTCCAATACTTCTAAAAGAGAAATGTAAACGAAAATCTTCAGAATGTTACAATCGAGAATTTAGATCCATATACTAGGTAAACTTTAATTAAAACATATGATATATTCCATTCGTAGACTCATTAAAAAGACATACACCTATCAGTCAACAGAGTCAAAGGTACCACCAAGTCACCATTTCTTAGACAAACCGTTACGTCCTCTGCGCCCAAGGTAAGGACAACCTTGCAAGGGAACCTCTTCCTTTACCGTTGGGTGAGGTCATAAGAACCGACCTTGTAAGGTACCTGTTTCCTCGGACCTCCTAATGTCAGGTGCCCCAGAGTTTTCTCAGGTTGTACTGAATCGGTGGTACCTTCGGATCTGTTGACTTATATCAGATGTGACTCCTCTGACGTCCTCACATTTGTATTGAAAATATACATGACCCTATGGTTTTTCATATATACTGAACGAAATAACTCTATGAGTGAAATAACACCACTACACCTTGACTTGAACGTCATAAAGACTCCATACAGACATAAAAGAATGAGTTTTAAAGTATATAAAACAGAACAAATATTAACAAAATCCGTTCTCCAATTCAGGTTGCGGACAATGAAGTAGAACCGACCTTTCAACAAATATGGTTATCGGAGGATTTAAAAGGGGTCCAGAAGAGAGAGTAACAAACTTAAACCATGTGTCAGTAATCTAAACAGAACCTGATAAATCTATTGTGTGTATTTTTCATATAATTTTTGAGGGTATTAAGGGGATATCATTATTGAGACCAATCACAAAACACATAAAGTATAAAGGAAGGTCAAAAGATAGAAGACAAAGGCGTACCAAAATGTAGTCAGAAAGGGAATGAACTGAAGAAAGATCGGAAAATGAATTACTAGTTGGGAAGTAAATTTTTAAAAACAAGTAATAATCGAAGATCTCATAGGGAAAGAGAACCGAGAAAAAGTTGTGAAGGTTTGGGATTCTTATGAGGAAGAGAGAGGAATGTTTAAGAAGGAGGAGATACATGGGAATTGATGACTAAAGAAAGAGAAAAGAGAAGAGTGAGTCATAGGTGAAAGAGGAACTCACTAGAGTAGAGAATGGGAACTGAAGTCAACAGTTAGTAGACGAATACTGAGTGTTTAAATAATTACATAAAGGTCTAGAGAGAGACGTCATGAGGTCTAGATATATCGGTTACCGGCTTACATGTAGAGATCAGTCGACAGAACATCACACAGGGTTTGTGCTGAGTAACTGAAGGAGGTGTTAGCTTAGACGGAGAACCAAGGTAGGGTCACTTACCATGACTACAGGCGGAAAGAAGGGTGCAATCTTGGTCTCTTCGGTACGAACTGACAGGAAAGAAAAGAATTGGGGTATGTAAATTACCTCCGCGAATTAAGAACTGATCAACTAGAGCATTTGTAGAGGAAAGGAGTGTGGACACCGGACCAAAAGGGTGTGAGGGTGTAAGGATAACAAGTGAAGAAACAACACAGAGTGGACTCGACGACGCCGTAGGAAAATAGACCAGAGACCTCTTCGTGACCTACGAGACACTAGAAAGACACGTGGTTAGTGTCGTACAGTGAGAGAACAAATTTCTTGTGGTCACCAAGGGATAGTAAATATCCTATTTTGGAAATCGAATCATAACTTATACATGTCCGAGAAGTGTCAGACGGAGGTCTAAGGAAAAGTCGGAGGACGAGGAGGGTCTGTGTAAAAAGGGTTTACGTCGTAGGGGAGATGGAGAAATGTCCGAGAAGAAAGACAGACCTTTCAAGAAGGGTTAATAGAGACAAACTGTTTACGGAAGACTATAAAGTTCTATATCGAATTCACGAGTGAAGAAGTCACTTAGAAAGGACCTTGGTAAGATTTTTGGGTAGGACAGAGCCGGGGCGTCAAGGAAGCGAGTCGATAGTGACGCGATCAGTGTCACCGGACTCCAGTACGTAAATGTAGATAAAGAGGATGATCTGACACACAAGAAGTTTTCGTCACCGGTAGAATGAGGGATAATACATGAATGGAGAGAGAGTTCCCGAGTCATATTATCATGTCTCATTCATAAGTCATTTCATTCGCGTGTGCGGCTTGTGCGTTCTCGTGAGTCATTTACAAACATAGCATGAAACAAAGGATTGACCCTAGGTGTTCTCCGTAACCTCCCGGGGAACTCGAAAGACATAACATGTACTTTAATGTATAAAACTTCTATAAAAGGATTTTTCTTCTAGGTAAGATCAGTTCTCTAAAAGTCTCCCACAGACAAAAGTGGACTTAAATTCATGAAGATGGTCCTTCAACAAAAGTCTTTGGACTTCGAGTCAAGTCTCGAAGTTGAAGTGGAACCCTTACTCCACTGAAGATGTCGGTGAGTGTAGTGAGTCAAGACCTCACTTCTCGCTCGACCTCACCCCACAAACGTCTTTCAGGCACAAGGGTAGTGTTTGGTCCTGTACGTCTTTCAACTGAAGAGTTCCGTGACATAGGAGAAGAGAGTACAAGAACTCGTGTGTATGGTCTTACTTACGTTTGAGTTTTAAGTTTACACCTACGTTGTGTGTAGGTGTCTGTACGTCGGTCCGTGTGTGTTTGTGTAAGTAGACGTACGTGTGTCTATGTGTGCAAGTGTGTTTAACCGGCGGATGTTTATACCCCGGACTCACCGAGTGTCGGACCGGCTGGGGACAAGGTATACATCGGTGTGCACGTGTATGTGTCGGTGCGTACACTCTTAGTGTCCTGGACCGAGGACGGGAGGGGGGACGTCTCTCGCTCGCGACGGGGACCGTGACCCGGGCCCCTCTGTCGGCTCACCTCGGTAGACAGTTCGACTCCAAGGACGCGGCGGGTAAGACGGACTCGAGTCTGCGAGCCGTACGGCTCGTACGTCCGAGTGATAAGAGAGACCGACTTAGTACGACTCACTCGACCGGGGCGGTCTCAAATAGTTTAGTCTTGTCTTAAAACCGTTTTGTCTACTGAACACTCGAACCGTAAACACCCGGACCCTCCACCTCTGGCCATCCCCCTCCTTCCTCCTCACCTCCACGCCTCTCTCCTTTTAATGAACAGTTGTGTCCCTCTTCCGTCTCTTCTCTCAAGTTCACCGTCATACCGTCCGCCTGAAGCCACGATCTGCATTTCAGTTTTTTGACCTAAGGCTAAGGTCGGGACCGAACATTCTCGGTGCACTGAAACTTGTACAATTTAACGGAGAAACTCGAAACCAAACAAGACATTTTAACTGGATAATTTTAACGGAGCGAGTGTCGCAACTGTTGTCCTAAAATACTCTATCCTGTACAGTTGTACAGTTCACGTGTCACACGGACCGTGAACCACTGTGAACTCTTTACTACTGACAATGTCAGTCTCTTTCCCTCTTAAAGTTCTCTAGTTCGTCTGGTCGTCGGGTCGGACTGGTCGGGAAACCTAAGTGGTAGGGTAGGGGTGACCCGGACCCATGCGGTCCCTCCCAAGGTCAGAAGTAGACTTTTGGTTTACGGGACGTTGACGGGACCACCAGGACACCGACTGAAGTGGAAGGTCACGTTCCCCATAACCAAACTAGGGAGTATCCCCTCCATTCTAGGGTGTGGAGCCCCGGTCTTATGGTTTTGTTCTGTGTCTTCGTTATAGCATTGTTTAAGTTATTTCCGAGATTTTACCAGGTGTAGTCTTTGAGGATATAATTTTTTTCAAGGAATTAGGTGTAACGTGGGGTGACCGAAGAACACACCGAAGGATGATAAGGAGTGTGAGTGGAGGACTTAGAGTCTTAATTGTGACGGGGAGACTAGGAGTGGAAGTGAAGACATGCAGGGGACCCCGACGAAGAGGGAGACCGAGGAGTCAGATACCCCGAGGGTGGTGAGGGTACTAGACTAAACCCATTATCAGTGTTTCTATCATCGTTATGTACCTGAAATAATTTGTGAGTGAACACACGGTCTCTAAACGTCTCATTTAAATTAAATTGGGAGGACTATTGGAACATCTCATTTATGATCATAATAAGGGTAAAATGTTGACTTCTGTGACTCCACGGTTTTCTAACGATAGACGGGCTACATGCTGTGACTGACGTTCAGTGTGACAACAGAGAACATGACGATTCTCTGTGACCGTTAATGTGGTATAATGTCGTGATTCTACGAAACCACGTCTCTACAAACTTTATTCTTTCACTCCCCACCCCTCGTACGTAATGTCTTAATTACTTAACGTCATCAACACTGTCTCGGTCCTAAACTGGAGACCTTCAGACAGACTGAGATCCCGAACGTGGTGTGGTATGACGGGAGTTTGAGTGTAAATACCTCGGGAGATACCTTGTCTGTAACACGATTTAAGAAAAAAAAAAAAAAGGACCGACAGGACCCAGAACCAACGACGGACCCAAAGGAGATCAACACCACTCATCCCCGGTAGCAGATCGACACCACACACTCGAAGGGTAACGTCACCGAAGAGAACAACACCTCGTGCCCGAGATCTCGTGTCCAAGTTATCAACACTGTGTACCTGAATCACCGAGGCGTCGGACACCCTAGAAGGACATAGTCCCTAGTTTGGGTACAGAGGGTGTGACCGGGCGTCTGAACGACGGTGACTCGATGGTCCCTTCGGGTTCGAGTCAAGAATTATCCGTAATGCACTGGAGTAAGTCTGGAATAATTGGTAGGATACTCCATCCGTGATATGAGATGAAGTAAAACGTCTACTCCTTTAATTTCGAGACTCTTCAATATGGTGAACAGATTCCATAGTGGCAATCAATATTTTAATTCTAAGTTTTGTTCTAGACAGACTGAGCTCGGAAACGAGATATAAAAACGAGAGTGGTGTGTCGTACGTTCTAAAATCAAGGGGTTGGTCCCCAACTTGGGTACGGTACGGGGGACGGCACCTTCTCACCTGAGAATTGGTGACCTGGTGGTCCCTTCAGGGGTCTCAGAAACGAGAATTGGTAGTACACTCAGTCTACGGAAGAGAATCGGACCTCCCAACGAGGGGCAAAGGAGGTTTCTAGAGGAACCTCGGAGACCTCGACTCAGTGTCGACGACAGGACTAAAGGTCGGAATCTGATCCAAAACGCCACCACCCACGATTCAGCCACCCTCCAAGACAGGACCTGACCTCCCGTCTTGTGACCACAAGACACGACGAGACGGAGACCCACCGTACTGGAGAGACGTCCGGGAAGACGTGACCCGGAACCAATAGGGTGACCATTATACCCCTCTTATTAGGAAGAGGACCTGAAATCATAAGAACCCTGAAGGGACCACAAGTCATCAATTCTGAGGTGGCCGGGTTACGTACCCCGTACTCAAACTACGGACCAACGCCTTGACAATTATTCTAAGACGTACGACACACCACATCGGTGTGTGTGTGTGTGTGTGTGTGTGTGTGTGTGTGTGTTTAATCATAAGAGAAACTCAAGTTTTGTCTTCTTTAGAACGTATTTTCTAATCACGAAGTCGTTTGGTAGTAGATATCTAGATCGGGGGTTGATTTAAGGTCTTAAAATCAAGGGGGTTAAAGGGTGGTTTGGTCCCTGTAGAGGTTTCCTAGTGGAGGGAAGGAAACAAGTGGGAAAAGATACACAGACTTTCCGGAAGAGGAGAAACGAATTGTGTCATTGTGGTTACGAAATTCCAGATCAAGTATCTGAAGGGAGGTCTTCTACGGGGACCTGTCGACAGGAACTTAAAGAGGGCGGAGTAGAAACTGATATTCGAGAATACTGTGCGTCGAGAGTGAACAATACAGTAATAATTACATATCGTGTAGAGGAGAGACCTCCTGTATGTAACCAAAAAGAAGAGAGGGACAACTATTGTCGTTAAACTAAAGGGGGACGGAGAAGGAGTCCGAAGAAGTGTATACGGAAAGAGAAAAAAGAGACAAAGAGACGGAGTGTATAACTAACTTGGTAGTATCGTCAATACTTACGTCCGAGACCTGAGATTAAAACCAAGACGGTGAATGATGGGTATACTAGAACCCGTTTCAGTGAATATAGAATGTCTATTCCTGCATCACAATAAACGAAGTAATCTAACAACTCTTGTAATTTACCTAATGTCTAAATTAATTTAAACCCGGACCGTGTTCCATTACGAGTCCTTTACAATCGACGACAATAAAAATAACAGTATTAATTCTTGGAAATTCGTGGTTCTTTGTCTTTTAGATTGAGTTTGATCGTATTTGTCATTCCTCTAAGAAGTAGAAGATATTATCCTTCCGAAATTCATCTAGTCCGAGGTCCGTACCTTATTAGTCCGAGACTGAGACGAAAAGAAGTCAAGATCGAGACGGGAGAGGAAACACGACCGAAACAGACATCGGACCGAAGGGAGTAACAGATCTCTACCGACACAGTGACACAGGACTTATTGACACTGTTGTACGAAGGAACAAGTTTAGGTAGTATTGTCTCTGGTTTGGAGGAGGGGACATTGTCTTTATATTTAGGGAAGAAAGTTAGACAAATCCGGTCAAATTCAATATGAACACGGACGGGGACCTGATTACTGTCACTGGTCCTCCTAAGGGACACAACTAACCGAATTCGGACCAAAGAACTTGGTCAACGACTATTCACTCCAACTCAACGGTCCTAGCCGAATCAGATTAACCCTAGACTTTAATCTCTACCTCAGGTCGAAAGAGAACCAGTGCACCAACGTAGGACCTTTTACCCCTCCCAAAGAGAATCTTTCTCATCTTCTTATAGACTTACGACCGACCTGTTGGTTACCATAGGAAACGTCACTATCGATAAAACGACAAACGTACGATCAAGTGTACCTAGAGGAGTCCGGAAACGAGTTTTCCGAGGAAAGATCACTTCAGGAAAAACTGGTACTCCAGTCAATGGATTTCTGAGTGTGTGTGAGAGTGGAATGGATTTAATCGAGAGAAGGTGAGGAGAGGAGACGTGAAGGATCGAGGGAGTGGGACATAATCAAAATCGATTTTTGAGGGATGGACTACGTGCCACATGAAGACCGAAGTAAACAGACAATAGAGGAAGATCTTTTGTTTGAGGTACTCCCATCTCTAAAACCAAAGAAGTACGACACAAAGATCATGGATCTTCTTAGGACCGGGTATCATCTGTGTGTCCTTGTCAAACAACTTACTTATTTACTAAGACCGGACTGGATGTCCGGAGACGAGAAGGGGTCTCTGATAGGGGACAACCCCCAGAAAAGAAGAGGGGGACAAGAAAAAGAGGTAGATAATGGAGGAGCAGACAGAGGGACAGAGAGATTATAGGTAGACACTTCGTCCGACCGTAAACATTAAAACAAAAGGAAGACGTGTCATAACTAATATTTAGGAAAGGAAAAGAGAAAGTACGATTACTAATGGAGAGTAAAAGATGTACGTTTCACAATTTATTAAACACAAGTTTATTTTAATCTGGTAGATTTACCGGAAAGGTCGACCGTTTCTTAATTCTGTACCGTTGAGTAAAAAAAAAATCTTGATGTAAATAAAAAAATGCGAACAACATTTATGTGACACATAAATATCTTTGCGTATATTTCACAAAGGGACATCTAGGAAGACTCAGCTGAGAAGGTACCGAAGGATTTAAACATAAGACAGACTTCAGAGGAAACCATATTTATAATTTGTTTAAAAATTTCGGGTATACTTAAATGACTACTATCAGAAATTACGTGTCCGGATTTCACGAACTTCCGAAATTAACTCAAGTCTTGATTGTTCATTTTGTGTGTTACTTTGTAACTTATCCTTTTTGACATTACTTTACTCCTTTCCTTTCGTCGATGGTTGTTTAAACGGAACAGAAAACACCTTTTTTTTTTTGAAAGGTGATAAGTTTCTTGTAGTCTTTACAGAAAGTGACTTGGCATCATTACCAAACTTTTTGAAAGGGAGGAGGTACTAACTTCGAAGTCTAGTTTCGTATATGGTTTTCGGTTGACCCTTCATGAAAAGAAAAATAGAAGGAACTCTCCTTAGCGTCCACCACAGGCGATGTTACGAAACAGAAGTTTCCAAGTTATCTGAGTACAAGAGGTCAATTATCCATTCTGGAGGATACAATGTCAGTGCTACTAAGAAGACAAAGGTAGTTCGAAAATAGTGTGCAGGGGGTCCTGGAGGTAGTCGTGAGGTCCTGTCATGACGGTATCAAGTGTCTCAGGTTTAACATAGTCTCTGTAAAAATTTTCATTATGAAAGACTACGGTTTTACTTTACAGTTACAGACCCCAATCCAAAAGAAGGAAAAACCTTCACACAAGATACTATGTCTACTCAAGATGTAGATAACGACTCGTTTATACGGTCAATAAACAGTTACTCTGTAAAAGGTTTCTCAAACCGATATTCGTTAGAATGCAATGAGTCTTTGTAGAGATTTACGACGGGGGACACATATAGGTCCTGTCTGTAGTACGTCCCAGAGAAGTCCAAAAGGAAAAATTGCACTCCTAGACTACTTTTTAGGTCAATCACGTCCTTTACACCTCGTGAAAAGTAATCGACTCTCTCCCAAGTCCAGCGTCTTTTACGGTGAACCCAGACCTAAGTCTAAACCCAAATCTAAGACGATCGAAGTACTGGCCTCTTCCGTTACCGTGGGGTGAGGTCATGAGAACGGACCTTTTAGGGCACCTGCCTCCTCGGACAACCCGACGTCAGGTACCCCAGCGATCCTCAGCCTGTGTTGACTCGCTGAAGTGAAAGTGAAAAGTGAAGGTACGTAACCTCTTCCTTTACCGTTGGGTGAGGTCACAAGAACGGAACTCGTAGGGTCCCTACCCCCTCGGACCACACGACGGTAGATACCCCGACGTGTCTTAGTCTGTGCTGACTTCGTTGAATCGTCGTCGTCGTCGTCTAAGTATTGACACCTGTTCTATGAATTAAAAAAAAAAACGGTGTAACGTACCGTATACCCTAGGATCAAGGGGTCGGTCCCTGACTTGGGCGTGGAGGACGTAACCTTCATACCTCACGATTGACGTTCTGACGGTCCCTTCAGGGATGGATTGAATTTTTTTTTAAAAAAAAACAAAACGATTAACTTCATGTCAATTAAATGTTACAACACAATCAAAGACCACGTGTTTCATATGGTCAATATGTATATATATGTGTGTTTTTTATGACTCGTATCAAGGGACACGATATGTTATCTAATTCGTTTAAAAGTTCCTCTTTTTAAGAGACGAAAGGGGGTACGGTGGAGATGGGATTTTGGAAGACGGAGATTACTTCCTGAACATTAGCGATCGTCGGAAGAAAGGAACCCACCACAAAAGACTGAGATCCTAACCTGTCTTCTTGTCACTATTTTCATTGTTGTGTATTGTGCGGTAAACGAGTCTTTAAATGTTACTTTTGGACGGGGAGTAAGAAAAGACTTAATATATTAATTATATACGAGTATAATGAACAAATTTTATTTTTCACTCAGAGAGGCAGAAAAGGTTAGAATGAGGGGGCTCCATTGGTGACAATTATCTAATTACATGTAAACACATAACGACTAGGACAAGTACTACGGATGACAGGACGACACAGAGTGACACACGTGATAAGGGACTTGGGTACCATCCGTTCCGTGCTCGATTCTTCTGCGCTCCTCGGTATCCTTGACGTCTGTGTAAATGAGAGAGAACCGACTGTGTCGCCGACATTGTCGTCGGTATTGTATTGGAGTGTACTGTGTTGTGTTGGGGGTCCCGAAAGGTCCACTTTGTATGTACGAATGTTTTGTTTTCATCGAACATCGGTTCATTCATAGAGCACTGTGTGTACGCGTCACGATACTCACTAGGGTCGACAATGTATTAGTAATAAGTGTTTTGCGCCCCGTTCTCGTTCTCCGGTATCCCATTCTCTCGGACTGGTGGGGTAGAACCGATTAAACGAGAAAGGGATGTGAAACGGTCTAAAAAAGGAAACGTATGAATCGTATAGGAGGTCTTAAAGTCAAGGAAGAGGTACTATGTCTAACAACGGTCTTTCGTCGATGGACCCGATCCTAATGTAAAAGATATGTAGGAGTGTGGGTCTACACTGGTACGCATAGCAAAAACGGACACCTTACACTCGTCCTTCTTGTACATAGTCAAGACTCGACTTTGAAAGTCCTTCTCTCACACTGAAGGTGTGGGACAAGAGGAAACCGGACGAGACCCCCGGTTGTCTTGGCGTTCTACTTTCCTTGGAGTCAGAAACTTAGTGACTGCCCTTTTCCCGGTGGACGGTTTGTTGGTACTTGAATTGCACTCACTCTTTACTTTAAGACAAACGAAGAAATATGTAAACGCCCAAATAAACAACGTCGGTGACACCACCACCACCAAATCAGCGATTCAGTACAGAATGAGAACGTTGGGGTACCTGAGATCGGGTGGTCCGAGGAGACTGGCACCTTAAGAGGTCCGTCATTATGACCTCACCCAACGTAAAGGAAAAAGTCCCCTAGAAGGACTAACTTTCTTTAGTTTAGGCAAAGAAAGTAACGTCCCCCGAAGAAATGGTGACTCCGTGGTCCCTTCCTTCATCAGCGTCGGTGATTGCCATGGTATTAATTATGTCGTATATGTTTGTGTTCGGTAAAACTCAATGTAATACAAGTGTATGTGTCTTAAAAATTTTTATCCTAGTGTGTAGACTGGTACCACAGCAAACCGAAAGTGTCGACTCTCTCCAGTGGACACTCTATACCGGTCCTCCACTTCCTCGACCTCGACCTTTGACCCGGAACGTCGGAGTTTCAGACATACGAAAAGTCGCGGGAGTACGGTCGATATTTGACCGGAAGCGGCTGGAGAAACTACCACAATTGTACGTTCTTCCACAATAAACAATCCGAAGAAACTACTGAGTCTTGTCGACGCGAGGGGAGACTCCGCCCCCCGCCCATTGGGTCCATCCGAGACGGGTGGGTCTTCGGACACCGAAGGACGGAAGGAGTCGAGTTCCCAAAGAGTTTCTTTCTCGGAAGTTTTGCTAGTATAAAGAGTCTTCCGTATCAAACTAAACTGTTCGCGTCCGACGTTTCTCCCGTCCACACACCCGAACACTACTGGTCGTCACTCTCTCCTTCTCGACGTCGAACTTTCGGAGGAAGAGGTCTGGTCGTACTTGTGGGAGGGCCGGAGTCCCAAATGTTGATCACTCGAACACAGGGGTCTCCCCGTCGGGAGGAGGTCCAAGGTTTGTGGTGGGTTTTCGTTCGACGTCTTTCCGTCTACCGGAGTCTAGAGTATCCGAAGGTCCTTTGAAACTGTCAAGATTCTTCGGGGGTGAAGGACGGAGGGTCCTCAACCTCTCCGGGAGTGACCGACGGGGGAGGTGGGGACCTTTGTAAGGGATCCCCTATGGAGGTACACCTGTTGACAAGAATCTTCGTTACACCCGTCGTCCTCCCCCACCCCTTCCTCCGGGGAGTCGAATAGGGGTGAAGAGAACCCGTGGGAGGTGTATGTAAAGAGGATCGAGTCGTAGGTAGATAGTGGAGGTCTTGGTTTCTGTCCAGGTCTCCACTCGCGTTCGTTGACTATTGATTTTTCCGTGAAGTGACACCAACAATTTAAAGATATATATATTAAATAAATAAACAAACCAGGGTGCCCCAGAAACAACGTCACACGCCTAAAGGGTGACATCACCGAAGAGGACAACGGCTCGAGTCCGAGTCATCAACACCGGGAGCCCGAATCAACCAGGTGTCGAAGACCTTAGAAGGACCTGGTCCCTAGCTTGAACACTGGAGACGTAACCGTCTACCTAAGGATAGGCGACATGGTGGTCCATTCAGGCACCCATACTTTACATTATTTAGTTCCAAAGGGTCATACCTTCGGTCTATCGGAACCACCCTCTATTTTATTATAAAGGTGTATTTGTGGTCGTAATTTATTTTAATTTAATAAAGGGAAAAGTGTTAAAAAGTTGTGAAACTAATGTAGTTTTTCTTACATAGAACCCACGATCATCTAAAAATTGTGGAGAGATGATGGTCATTCTGAGTAGTCCCTTTTTTTTTTTTCTCTTACTTGTTTATCTATTACAGTTTGTATTTTACCCCAACATTGTTGACTATGCTGTCTATGATTTTACTGTATGGTCCTTATTTGTAAAATATTACATTACATTAAAAATTTTTCTATGGGACTTATTTTTGTTGTAGTAAAATACGTAGATCTTTGTTTAGAGATTGTTTTCGACACAAGGGCCGGAAATAGTTCTTTTAACATTTTGAAATTACTTTTTTCCTTTTCGATCTGTTTAATTTTCTATGTCGTACCTATCTTTCTTCTGAGTTATAATATTTCCACAGTCAAGAGGGTTTAGTATATACCTGTCCCAAAACAAACAAATAAACACACACACACTTTAAAAAGATCGACTAAGATTTTACATAAATTTTCTCGTTTCTTTCGACTATAAAATACATTGCACCAGTCCTTTCCGGAAAGACCCTCTACTGACACTCCTCACTCCGGAAGACCAGTCCAACTTGTTCCGAGACTCCCATGGTCGACCGAACCTTGTAAACTTCCTATATGTCCCGAGTGACACCGACCTCTCCTGACTTACTCGTCGTCCTTACTCCAGTCTTTCCTAGGGTCCTTGACCTAACGTACCAGGAATGTCTGACACCATTCTCGAGATCTTAATTGAGACTCTACCTATCAGGGATCTCAAAAAAACTCGTTCCTTACTGGGTTAGTTTTATGCAATGTTTAAAAATTTTAAAATAATAAATAACAAATTTTAAAAATTTAAAAGACAACCCCATATCAACTAATTGTTACAACATAATCAAAGTCTATGTGTCGTTTCACTAAGTCAATATGTTTTAGCACAATTTCTAAAACTTTCCCCGTTTTTTTTCTAAAACTTTCCCAACCTTTATAAGTCATTTGGACAATAGTCCACCATACGTTTATGTCATTGTCTTTTTGACTTCCTACACGTACGTACTTACTGACTTTAAATCCTTTTAACACAAAACTCATTAAGGAAAACAGTGTCTAAACCAGAAGGATTAAGTGAGTCAGGTTTGTCTTACCCTTTCCTAGATCCAAAAACCTCGGTTGTGACTGTTCACACGGTATCCCGGTTCGGTCCGGGTTGAGGAGAAAAACGAGGAAACCGGGTACCGACCTTGAGACTAATGTCGGAAGTCCCTCACTCAGGTTTCTCGTCATTAAGACAGGTCGAGGACTTTTTATAGTGACTGAAGCTCTGATTACTCTGAATTTCTTCCGATTTCCACTTTCTCTGATGTCTCTCTTATTGTTTTTTTTGGATATCATGTTAATCGTACAGGTATTCCCTGGAGAAATAGAAATTTTATAACAAGGAAAAGACCGTAAGGGATCAGGTCATCCCCGTTGTGGTGATAAGTAAGTCAGTCAGTAGTTTATAATTAATTCGTGCGCAAGAATCATAACTTAAGTGACCCTACTCGTTTTATCTACGTCAGAGACGGGAGTACCTCTCTTTCTGTCAAGTTTTTATTTCTTCATTAAGAATCTGTGTTCATCCCACTACACCATCTCGTTCAAATGACGTCCATCACCCGTCCGGTTCACACCGGGTGACGGAAAAGAAACATTTATTTCAAAATAACCTTGTGTCGGTACCAGTAAACGATTGTAAAACAGACCGACGAAAGTACGATGTCACCGTCTCAACTCATCGATGTTGTCTTTGGCATACCGAAAGTTTCGGATTTTATAATTGATAGATCGGGAACCGTCTTTCACAATTGATGGGGACACTATCTCCTCTTACCTGTAGAGAATGGTTACAGGACACCTCGAAAGACGTTACTACCTTTACAAGAGGTAGACACGATTACACGATCGGTCATTGGTGTATATCTATAACTCATGAACTTTACACCGATCATTGACTCCTTGAATTTAAAATAGAGTAAATTAATTAAATCTAAATTTAAATTTATCTGTGTATAGCGATCTTGTTGTAAAAAACAGTAACAACAAGTCAGTGAGTCAACACAGACTGAGAATCACTGGGATACCTGACGTCGTGCGGTCCGAAGGGACAGGAAGTGATAGAGGGGCTCAAACGAGTTTGAGTATATGTGACTCAGTCACTACGGTAGGTTGACAGAGTAGGAGACAGCAGGGGAAGAGGAGGACGGAAGTTAGAAAGGGTCGTAGTCCCAGAAAAGTTTACTCAGTCAAGAAGTGTAGTGTATGGGTTTCATAACCTCGAAGTCGTAGTCAGGAAGGTTAATTATAAGTCCCAACTAAAGAAAATCCCAACTGACTAAACCAGAGGAACGACAGGTTCCCTGAGAGTTCTCAGAAGAGGTTGTGGTGTGAGACTTTCGTAG
The DNA here is from genome assembly GCA_006410555.1 of Capra ibex. Lineage (NCBI taxonomy): Eukaryota > Metazoa > Chordata > Mammalia > Artiodactyla > Bovidae > Capra > Capra ibex. Next base: position 28,855,247 of record SJYO01033645.1, on the reverse strand, counting down.
TTAAGAAACCACGAGTCGGAAGAAATACCAGGTTGAGAGTGTAGTGTAGTATATCTTGTTTCATCAAGATATATATCTTGTTTCATCAAGTTATATTACCATGTCCGGTCTTTACATCTCAAGAAGGGACTTAGGAGTAAAAAAGGGGGTAACAGTGATAACAAATCAACGATCCAGTACAGGCTGAGAAAACACTAGTGTACCTGACATCGGGAGGTACTAGGAGACAGGTACCCTAAAGGGTGCGTTCTTATCACTTCACCCAACGGTAAAGGAAGGGTTGGATCCTTAGCTTGGGTGTAGAGGACGTAACCGTCCCCCCAAGAAATGGTGACTTGGTCGTCCCCTCCGGGGTAAAGAAGGGGTACGAAGATTTATGGAGATTTTAGGGTAATTCGGTTATTTTCAGATTTAGATTTATATACAAGTGGTATTAACGTTAACACAGGTTTACACAGGTTGCTATGTGGTTTCATACATAGATTATGGACTTTTGATGAAAATCATCATCAATTAAATAATTCACCCCCTCGTACGACCCACTAGAATGAAACGAGAAAGTTGTAACAGACAGTAAAACAACTGAGTAAGGCAAATACTTTTTGGGTTCTAATCCGACACGAAGTAAAAAAACCAACAACCTTTACTTCTTTGGTAAATACAGTTCATTACACAGATTGTGTTGACTCGTGTGTGTATGTGTGTCACACTACACTCTCTCTCTCTCTCTCTACTTTTTCCTCTGTGTGACGGATAACTGAGACTCTTCTCCTGAGGATAACAACACAGCGACCCGACATTTAAGACCTTCCAACGAGACCTAGATTTCTTCGGTTCCCGTGGAATTGCTGTCTGTCCTGACGGTACCGGGAAGTGCCGTGATCAGACACTGACACTGAGTCCCTCAGACGCGTAAGTGCAGACGAGGCAAAAGAGTTCTGAGCGGTAAGTATCGAAGACTAAGAAGGATTAAAGGTAAAAGAAGGATAAAAACGGACGAATGGGATGAACGGGGGCCAAAAGAGATTTAGTCTTGGGGACTTGTAGACGAGAACGACGACTTATTAGAGTAAGAGATTCACAAAGAGACAAATTGAAGAATTTACCCTTTTATATCAATAGCGTTTAGGAGAAAAGCACGGTAGGGTAAGAAGTCCAGTAACCGGTCGGACACCTAAACAATCTGAACTGAAACTGTAAGACGAAGGGTCAGTCAACACCGGTTTCACCCCATCCCAGTACACCATCTTTCGTTGCGATAATAACCGACGTCCCTCTTATTCTCCTCCCCGACACCCAAATTGTCAACTCAATCACCACACAACCTCTGGTAGGATATTTCGGGCGTGATCGACCCTGGAGGAGATCCCCGAGTTTAGAACTATGACACTAAGAGAGTACTCCGAAACCCGGGACCCATAGACTTAAGACATTGGACTTAACTGAGAGGAATGTCCGTCTTCAGGGTCTATCAACGAACCAACCCCGTTTAGGTAAGGACAGAGAGGAAGGTAGGAGGGTTGACTCTGGAGGGGATAGACAAGAGGTTAAATCTTCCCGAAGTCGTTCCCTTCCTTCCTGTAAACGGGACACACCCCGAGTCTCGGTGTCTCTTTGTGACGACAGGGGACCCTCCTTCGGACGATACCTCCGACGACCTCTTAAAGACCAAAAGACGAAACCCGGAATCATTAAGTCCCTACTACACTATCCTCGGACTCCCCTCGTCAAAAGTCAAAGTGGGGATTGTCGTAACCGAACCTGAGACTTCGAACCCGGTGGAGACTGAGTGTCGACTCAATTCCTTAATTTAGGCGACGGAGGGTCTAAACCGTTCCCTGCCGGTACCCGCCACCGACGTGTCCGAGGACCCTCAGGGGATCCGTCCGTCTCACCCGACGGGACCCGGTATACGCCCACCCCCATCTCCCGGACTTTTGAAGTAAGGGTCGTGCGGAAGGGGTCGACGAGATTTACGGATTTTATTCGGTCGTCTGGAAGGGAAATGGAAACCTCAGAAACTAGGGTTAAATTTACGGTGAGACGTGACGAGTTCTGCCAGGAGTTTTGACTGGAGTTAGGGTACCCGAAATACTCAAAATGTAGAAAGGAAGAATGGACCAAACCTCTCTCTCTATCACCCTCGTCGCACACACACACACACACACACACACACACACACAACCTTCTACTATACCCTCCACCTTTACTGTCTCCTTTGTTCGAGTCTTATCCCCGACCTCGGATGTCTTCCGTCCACATGGAAATTATTTCTGGATCCAGATTAGAACCGGGACGGCAATTGAGAGACACAGGAAGTCGTTTGACGAATTAGAGAGCCCTGGAGTCAAAGGAGTAAACGTTTTGCTTTCTAACTCATTCCTTCAGAGATTCCCGGAAAGGTCAAGACTTAGTAACTTAGACTTCGTTTACGGAAGACCTCTCTTTCGGTCATTCTCATCTTTCAAAGGTGACCTTAGAGAGGAAAATCCGAGACTTTCTCATTCGTCGTCGTCCCCGGGTACGGGTCTTTCGACCTTTTATACTTTCCAGAATATCGATTTGATTCTGACGAGGTCGAAGGTCGGGGTTTAAGGTCGTGGACGGTAAAAGTGGAGGTTAGGTCGTGTACTGACGACAGAAGGTCTTTTGAGCATTGTTGAGATGTTTGGATCTTACAGACGTTGTACTTCCCGTGAGAGACCTCAAGACGTCTTGTGTAGCACGGGTCACGATTCGTCGTCGGAGGGTGTGGTAGTGTTCACACCACAAAGGTAGACACTTCTCCTCTATCTCATTTCAGGTCTCGTTCACTGACGAAACTTTGTTCCCTCCGTTTTACCGGAGGAAGTGAGGTGAGTATGAGGTGACCACTACTGAATCAGTGTTTCGGTGTAGATCAACGCTTGATCGATCTTCTATCCACCGGTAAACGAACCGAATATGGAAGATGACGATACTTTCTTCCCCTCTTACTTGACCCGGGTTCGGTGACTCAGGGTCTTTTTTTCAAAGAAATACTTAAAAGGGTCAGTAGAGACTCTTACAACGTCCCACGATAAAGTATATACAAGTTCTTATCCGGGGAGGAACTAAACCGTTGTATGTAGTTTTAACGTTTACAAGTATAGGAAACTTAGTCGTACAGGTGAAGATCCTTAAAGAGACTATGTATATAAATGGGTGTACTCTTTACTTTATACGAGACAACCACTTTCCTTTTCTAATTTATTTTATAATTACCAGAATATGTTACTTCATGGTAGATTGATAAAAAATTTACTCCCTCGATAAATACATGACGATACGTTCTTAGAGAATTCCATATAACAATTTACTTGAAAATGTCACGTCTTGTCATTCATCTCATACGATGGTAAAAAAAAATATCTGATTTCTTGTTGGGAACTTGTTGTGCCCGACCTTGATTTGTCTAGGTGAATGTGTCCTTATAAAAAAATTACCATTTTTTAAAATGTACCAGACACCAACCAACTTAGTCTCCTGAATCTCCTTGACACCTACACTTCAGGATTGATATATAATATACATCTAATTGGGGACGTAACAAGCTCTCAGTTGACATACGTATAAATACAAACGAAAAAACATAAGCATCCTTTAGGGACCTTCTTAAGTTTTCTGTGATTATTACTCCCACCCCTCCCTTAACCAACTGACCGACAGACCCCATATACGAAGCATAAATGAAAAAATAACCCGACACGACCCAGAAGTAACGACACGTCCGAGAAGAGATCAACGCCCCCGATAAGAAGCAACGTCACACACCCGAAGAGTAACGTCACTGAAGAGGGAAACGTTTCGTGTCCGAGATCCCGCGTACCTGAAGTCATCAACGTCTTGCACCCGAGTCATCAAAGCCAAGGACCCGAAGTCTCGTGTTCGGCCATCAACGTCACGTGCTTGAATTAACGAACCGCCGTACACCCTAGAAGGGCCTGGTCTCTGACTTGGGACAGAGGACGTGACCGTCCGTCTGAGAAATGGTGACTCGTGGTCCCTTCGGGACTCCATAGATGAAAAATATGAAAAAGTAAATATCAAAAAATAAATCCTGGCACACTCATGTAACGTCTCTGTAATGAAATGGTTGTTTCCAGGTAGATCAGTTTCGATACCAAAAAAGGTCATGAGTACATACCTACACTCTCAACCTGATATTTCTTTCGACTCGTGGCTTCTTAACTACGAAAACTTGACACCACGACCTCTTCTGAGAACTCTCAGTGAACCTGACGTTCCTCTAGGTTGATCAGATAGGATTTCCTTTAGTCAGGACTTATAAGTAACCTTCCTGACTAAGACTTCGACTTTGAGGTTATGAAACCGGTAGACTACGTTTCTTGACTGAGTAAACTTTTCTGGGACTATGACCCTTTCTAATTTCCACCCTCCTCTTCCCCTACTGTCTCCTACTCTACCGACCTACCGTCGTGACTGAGTCACCTGTACTCAAACTCATTTGGGACCCTCAACCAGTACCTGTCCCTTCGGACCACACGACAACGTCAGGTACCCCAGCGTTTCTCAACCTGTGCTGACTCACTGACTTGACTTGACTCGTGTAACGGATAAATTTTCTTCCTTCCTCCCTTTCTACCTCCCTCCCTTCACCTTCTCTTCCTCTCCTCTCCTCTTCTTTCCTTTCCTGTCCTTCCCCTTTTCCGTCTTTCTTCCCTTCTTCCTTCCTTTCTCTCCCTTCCTTTCCTCCCTCTTAATAAGGTTAAGAAAAGGAGACCGGAAGGAAGGTACGTCGGTTTACCGACGGGGATATATTACTCGGTGTTTCAACGCCGAGGAACCTGGGTCGACAGGTGACGACCGATGAGGACAACTGACACAAACTCAAAGTGTTTCCCGTGACGGAGGGAAACCGAAGAGACCAGGTCTACACTCTGTTCTGGAAGAACAGTTACAGGATATGGGATCGTTTCTGGTCAGATATTATAAATTTGTCTCTACGGACTTCTGAGGTCTTATTTCTTTCCGTTCTCATTACTTTCTGACAGTGTAGGGTACTGACGTGTTTGAGTCTAAGAAGGAGTTCTAGGGGAGGACAGGTAGAGGGACGACACAAGGTCCGGACTAGGGTGGGACGTCCTGGAATAGTGGTCCTGGAGAGGTCCTTACAGGGGTGAAGTCTCTCGTTCGGTTTGAACGGGAGTCGGGGTCTCTCTCTTCTGTCAAAAAGGGAAATGGGGTCAGATGCCCCACCGAGAGGTCTTGAATGAAGACCGGTTTCCCAACTTAAGGACGGTCCTTCTAATTACCACTGTTGTGGGTAAGGGAAGTCCTCGATACGGGACACCCGGGTATTCTTACATAAAACCGGAATACTAGGAGTTTTTTGTTAGGATTCTTAGATTGAACTTATCTCCAGGTTACAGAACAGTCACCCGAAATCCTTAGTTTACTTTTAGTTTAATTCTATACATTAGGTCCGATAGTTAACGACTGGGCCCCCTTTAGGTGATTTGATTCGACTCTAAGTCAACCAGAGAAGAGTTCCCGAGGTTTTAGGGTCTCAGATCAGAAAGGGTCTTGGTTAAATAATTTATTTGTTTTTGTTGTCGATCTAGAATCTTTGTCGTAATCTCTTTCCTCTTTGTATTACCATGGTTCTCGGACCCTACTGTAGTGATACCGATAACTCGTGATGTGTATCGAGATTCAAAGTGGTGATATTCTTTCTTACTACTACCTAACATATTAACAGGATCACACCACTCTCCTATAAACAGGTGTCTGTTGTTTGAACATTAAGTTCCTCTTTAAGTGTGTCTAAGAATATATTTCCTATCGTTTTTACATTCGTCACAGAAGGTACCCTCACATCGTTTTTGGAGTTCCCTTTGTGTTCGACACGGACGTCCTGACTAAGGTCTTAAGTCACCCCTCCACCCATTGTTCTTTCTCTCTCCTCTTTACAGAAGTTCCTCCTCAGGTACACCCTTCCGCTCCATCGCTCCCGCCGGGTACAGGGAATGTCTTTAACGACAGACCGGGTCCGATCGTCTAAACTTAACGTCACACGATACGGTTGTCGGGACATCATGCACTTGGGTATCACCTGTGAGACAACGGAAGTCAAAGGAAAAATTGTTTTGGTACTAAACTAAGACGGTAGGTGAAAAGACAGTGCGTTAGTACACGCAGTCCCATTCACTTGGAACGAGGGTCGACGTTCCCTCTCTAGACTGACTGACCAGATTTCCGTTAGTATACGGAACTGGTACTACTCAGATCCTTATACGTATACTGGGTAAAGACCGGTTACTCTCACCTCTTCAGACAACCTCCTAAGACCCTTCTCAAAAGAAACAAAGTTTCTTTCCCGGCATCTCTCTACGAGAGAAAAGAAGGAGACATGAAACACACTACAGATCTTGAGTAGAACGTTAGTAGAACGTTGAACTTCCTACTTCAGTGATAGCTTCTACTGTATTATTCTCGACCTTTCTTGGTCTTATTATTACTGAAACAACTCTAAGACCTAGTTGGTTGGACCCTTGGATGGGATGGAGATTTACATAATATTTCGTTTAAAGTTAGCCCTGAAGTCAGTGAATGTTGACTTTCGTGCATGAACAACAAATCAGTGAGTCAACACAGGCTGACAAAACGTTGGGGTACCTGACATCGGACGATCCGAGGAGACAGGTACTATAAAAGGTCCGTTCTTGTGACCTTATCCAACGATAAGGGAGAGGTCCCCTAGAAGGACTGAGTCCCTAACTTACGTGCAGAGGACGTAACGGTCCACCTGAGAAACAGTGAGTCGGTGTTCCCTTCGGGTCTTCGTGTATGATGTGTTTATAAATAACCTTATGTTGATAATAATCCACGACTCCTTTCTCAAAATCTACTATTGTGTAAAGATGAAGGTAACACCAAAATGACAAATCAACGATTCAGTACAGGTTGAGAAAAGTGGGTGTACCTGACATCGGGTGTTCCGAGGAGGAGACATGTATCTCAAATAGAATATCACCTCGTCCCGATCTGTAAGTCTGATAACTGAACTATCGATTAACAAATTAGTACTATAACACTTTACGATGTTTCCTCTCGTACGCATTCTCTTAGACTGAAAAGGACTTTGACCGTGTAAAAAAGGAGTCAGAGAGAGTGGACCCGAAAAAATAAAGTTGACACGAAGAGCATTCTTCCATTAAAAATGAGTCCAGATTCTAAACAAAGAACATTCCCGAACATCGTAGGTAAACCACTGATATCCCTATCAGTACCTGAAATTCATATTCTGGTTGTCCTGGTCTCGACTGTACGAAGACACTTTTAATACCTCGGATATAACACAAGGAAGAACCTACCTTCCTCAGGTTGGATAGTAAACGGATCCTACTCGTTTAAGATAAAGTGTCCGGTCGTTACGGTCCCTTTAGGACTTTTTACTCTCTTACTCCCCTCGACCCCTGTCGCGAATCCCTGGAGTACCGTCACGTACGCACGCACACACGCACGCACGAGTCAGTACAGACTGAGACGTCGGAATACCTGACACCGGGTAGTCCGAAGAGACAGGTACTTTAAAAGGTCCGTTCTTATGACCGCACCCGACGGTAAATGATGAGGTCCCGTAGAAGAGCTGGGTCACTAGTTTGGGTACAGAGAACGTCGAAGACGTAACCATCCACCTAAGAATTGATGACACGGTGGACCCTTCGGGGGAATGTCGTCATGTTCATAACTTATTTAATGTTCGTAGTTAATCGTCTGCAGACTAATGTTCTATCGTTTTAGTTCTAGAAAGAGGAGAGGAAGAACTGAGTCTTTAATCGGGTGTATTCGTTGCTCTAGTTATTTTTGTCTTTGAAGCGGTAACTACTGTGTCAGACGTGATCTCTTTCGACCACCCCTTTAACAGAATTCTTTTACCTCTTTCTATTTCGATGATCTCTCCCATAGACCCCACGGAGTGAGTGTGAAGGAGTCGGGTGTAGACTAAAGTCGACGTCGAGTTGGAACAGGACTGACACTGAACGTAGAAAAGAGAAAAACGGGACCTCGAAGAGACTATAACACTTTCGACAAACCGAGGACACGTCAACTTTCATACAAAACCGCCCCGTCCTTGAAATACGATGATCCTCACCGTTAGTAGTCGGTGTCCCCATAGTTTGTTACTATTCACGAGGTCCCAGATCGTGAAGTCCGTATGCCAAGACTCTTCGTTCCATTTGTGTAAGGGTCGGGGATGACTGGTGTCCACGTTGGTGTATTGAGTGGGAATATCACTGGAAAGGAAGAAGAGGACTGAACAAAAAGAGCAGAAGGAATGAGGATGAAGGACCTTAGTAGAGAATCTACATGGATTCAAGGACAGAGTCCGACACGAACACCCTCTTTCGTTTGATTCCGTCTTCCATGAACATGTCCCCTGCGACTGTTCTTTGTTTGACTACAAGGGACGGGACGGCACCTTACATGTGAGCCTTTAACCTTCCCGTAGTCTCCGAGGCCTTTCGTCCTTACTCTAGGAGGCTACTCGTTCGGTCGAGAGACGGATACCCCTTCGCTGTCCCTCCGGGAGACAGTTATTGGGACGGGCGACTGTCTAAGATTAGTCGTCAAATCGCGGTGTGACAAAGAAGGAGGTCTTCTTGTCATTGAATTTTTGTTTTGTTTTGGAAAACAAAATATAACCTTACCGTGGGGTGAGGTCATGAGAACGGACCTTTTAGGGTACCTGTCTCCTCGGACCCTCCGACGTCAGGTACCCCAGCGATTCAGCCTGTACTGACTTGTTGAAGTGAAAGTGAAAAGTGAAAGTACGTAACCTCTTCTTTTACCGTTGGGTGAGGTCACAAGAACGGACTTCTTAGGGTCCCTGCCCCTTCGGACCACCCGATGGCAGATACCCCAGCGTGTCTCAGCCTGTGCTGACTTCACTGAATCGTCGTCGTCGTCGTATCCGTTTATTACAGTACTATCAAAGTCCACTTGTCGTTTCGCTGAGACAGTATGTATATGGACCTAGGTAAGAGGGGTTTTGAGGGTAGAGTAGGTCCGACGGTGTATTATAACTCGTCTCAAGATACAAGATATATCACCAAGAACAACCAATAGGTAAAATTTATATCGTCTCACATATACAAGTAGGGTTCGAGGGACCGATAGGAAAGGGGAGTAAGCAGGGGGAGAGGAGACGGGGCCGTCGGATAGTATATATAAAGAGGAAACAAACTGAATTGAAGTGAGTCATACTGTTAGAGATCCCCGTAGGTACAACGACGTTTACGGTAATAAAGTTCTTATGGACGTACACACGAACGACAGTGAAGTCAGCACAGACTGAGAAACGCTGTGATACCTGATGTTGGACGGTCCGAGGAGACAGGCACCCTAAGAGGTCCGTTCTTATGACCTCACCCAACGGTACGGTAAGAGATCCCCTAGAAGGGCTGGGTCCCTACGTTGGGCGTAGAGAATGTAGAGGACGTAACCGTCCGACCAAGAAATGGTGATCACGGTGAACTCTTATCAGTAAAAAAAAATTTCGTTAGAGTTTGAATGTCTTTTAAACGTTCATAACCAAACCAGTTTGTCAAGTAAACTCAAAAAGGTTTTTAGCAATACCCCTCTGGACTTACTTGAAAAACCGGTTGGGTCATATTATAGACACATCCACAACCACCTTTGGCTACTTAAAGTTATGTACTCCTTATTGAAATTGGGAGACGAAATAAACTCTCCTTCCGTTTCTGTACTACTAGGTCGTGGTGACTCAGTAAATCGTACATAAAGGATTTTCGTTCTTGATAGAGGATGAATTGGTGTTACGCTGGTAGTTTTAGCTCTTGAGTCGTGACTGTGTAATGTGGGGACGCTCAAAGTGGTCAATAGGGTTACTCTAGTAGACGTCTTTTCGAACGGTCAAGTCTTAGTGTACAACGTAAATCAACAGTACAGAGCAATCAGAGGAAATTAGACAGAAAGGAACTGAAAGGACTGAACCTGTACGAATTTCTAATACCAAGTCAATAAAACATTTAACAGGAAGTGAAATCTAAACGGACTGTAAGTCCAAGACGTAGAAACCGTCCTTACTACGACACAAGAGTAACGTAGGATAGTCCACCATATCCCAAAGTTAAACAAGGTAGTGATTACTATAAGTGAAACTACTGAACTAATTCCATCACAGACGGTCCGAAGCGATGACTTTTTTAATGAGAAAGGAGACCATTGATTATTCATAAAAATAACACCAATTTCTTTTGGTGTCTATTGTATTTTAAACGGTAGAGTGGTTAAAATTCACACATCGTGTCACCGTAATCGATATACGTGTAACAACACGTTACCAAGAGATCCAGAAAAATCAGAACGTTTTGACTTTGATAGGTGACTCGTTGTTAAGGGGAAACTCATTGATTACTCTTAAAACACCTTTACAAAACATTGGTACGTTTATATGGCATGAAGTAGTTCGAAAATAAATCAATCAATAGATATAGTCACACGTGAGTAACAAAGAAATCAGTCACCTAATAACAGGTAATGATAGGAATAAATAAACCTGCACGATTAATAAGTCTAAAACGACCACCCCACGGGAGTTCGAACGAAGATACAAGAAAAATGGACAAAGGTAATAGAAAAAAGTTGTAAAGGAATAAAAGGTCATGTTTTTCTCCAAGCTCCGAGTAGAACATGTAAGAGAGTAACTCGGGACTTTAGTTGGTAAGGAGGTTCCTCGGAACCAAGGACAACCACCTCTTACCAAAAATCTTTGGTTTTGGACTCACGATCCATACGAGCAACACAAATCCTATAGTGAAGAAAGTTTGGGATTCTTGCCTGTCGACCCCTTATATGGACACATATAAGCACACATACACACACACAAGTACACGTGTATGTAAATGTACATATAAATAAATATGTATATGACTTTAAGTAGTCAAAGATGGTCAAGGATTAAATTGTGCTGTAAGACCAAAAGAGGGAAAGGTATGAAAATTGACGTATGAGACTGTCACTCTTTTGAATACCTACAGATCCTATAAGACAACTCACCTTTTTTCTTACAATGTTTTCTCATAGACGTAATCCTCTCAGACAAAACTTTTTCCTTTTCCAAAATAAATAAAAATCGACACGACCCAGAAGGAACGACACACCCGGAAATAGATCAACATCACTCGTCCCCGATGAAAAATCAACTACACACGCCGGAAGAGGACAAAACTTCGTGTCCGAGATCCCACACCCGAAGTCATCAACTCCGGAGGTCTGAGATCTCGTGTCCGAGTCATCGACGCCGAGTGGTCGAATCGACGACACCCTGTACACCCTAAAAGGGTCTAGTCTCTAGTTTGGACACAGAGGACGTAACCGTCCACCTAAGAAATGGTAACTCGGTGGTCCCTTCGGGCTCTAGAACAAAAAATTTCAATTCTTTGGAATAAACGAAACATTTTTTCTTTTTCAAATTTCCTTAAAATAGTTCGACGATCGTGACCACCAAAAAAAAAATCTTTTAACCTTAATACCCTTAAAAGTGAAAGATATAAAATAGAGATACATACCATAAATTTCGTTTAAAACGGTCTTCTTCCTTAAAAAATGGGTAAAAAACGAACACGATACACCGAAACACCCTAGAACCGAAGGACTGGTCTAGGTTGGACACGGGGAACATCACCTTCGTGTCTCAGGATTGTTGACCTGGTGGTCCCCTAAGGGTCCTTAATAAAAAAATTATCCTATAATCACCGAGAAAAGAATGACGAGATGTCGTTTCGACCCTTTTTTGGATTTACGGAGTGGAAGATGTTTCCTGTCAGATGTAAATCTTCATATGGGGTACTGGAAGTTTGAAGACCCGAATGTTTCTTCCATGTCTTAAACAGAACGGTAGTAGATAGTGGAGAGATGGTGATATGGGAGGAAACGTTTTATGTAATTTAGAGTCTCATCCTTTCTGTCACCTCTAAAGAACTCCCATCAACCGGATACGTCTGACATCGTAAAGAAGTACCACTCACCCAAGAAAGAAGAGATGGACTTCGGAGTGTAACCCCGTAGTTTCCCTTCGAGGTTTTCTTAGTAAATATCTGTAATCTCAGTGGACGTTCTTCTCTGGTCATAGGATATGCTATCCACCTGTAGACGCATCCGTCTAATGACTTGGTAGAGTACAGACTGACTCGTTCTCTCTTACGTTGGCCTCTCCCTACCTTCCAGTCTCACTCCTTCACCCCGTCACCCTATCAGACGCGTAGGTGACGAACCTCGACTTTCAAAGTCACTCAAGGAACTTCCAGTTCACTTGTAGTATCTCTCCTCCCCCCGAACTTGGAAAAAACAACAACGAGATGCATTCTCCCGGTAGACGATCTGTCCTTTGGGGTCGTAATTCTTCGACATTTCATACGAGTCCCAACTATAAGTTTCAACCTACCGTACCGACGACCAATTAGTCTTATACGTGACGTGTATTCGTCGAACCTGTCAACGTGACGATGACAGTGAGACTCTCACCGTAGCGGACACAGTGTGCATGACTCAAAACAGGTGGACGGAGAGGTCGAGGGAAGAGGTGGGAAGGGACGGGACGAACGACCGGACGTTCCAAAAGAAGATACCTGTAATAGTGGTCCGGGGAAACGGAAGTCCGAAGGTAAACCCAGACCCGTTGTCTTTTGTGATCGTCCTCTACTCTCTTACCCTTCTTTCTTTCTATAAATAAGGCGACGGAGTTAAGGGAAATGTGATCCGGTGTCAAAATGTCAGTGAAGGAATAGAAGGATACCGGTGTCGGAAGTACACCGGGGAGAGGGTACCAATTGTTAACGAAGGGGTAAAGGGAAGGTCTAATCACCACCATGTCTGTTGGGGGTCAATGACGAGTCACGAAGTCGTCAGGACCAACCGAGGGAATTGGAACAGGTGAGGGAACGGTTATCAGGGAAGTCATTACAGAAAAGTCAGTGAGAAAACTTACATCACAGACAAAGGACTAACCCGAGAACTGATTAGACAGTCTGGTGAAAGATTACCCCTCCAAGGATGTCAATGGAGGGTTTCTTGAGGGTGTACTAGGGGTACTCTCACGGATGAAAATCTTTAGACGGAGGGTCTCCGGTAGTCACCGGGTAGTGACAGTTGGTCTCTTCGTTATTATTGGTTGTCTCCTCCTGATATCGGTCCTGGTCGGTTTACTTCTGTGACAGCGGAAAGAAGAACGGGTAGGGGTTTATGATCCCCGAATTTCTCCCTTTTCCTAATAATCTCAGAGACTAACACCGGGGTAGTTTCATGGGGAGAATAACGAACCTAAAATTTGGTTAACTGTTTAGTCTGTTTCTAATTCAATAACTCACTGTCAACGAATCTGAGAAACGTTGGGGTACCTGACATCGGACGGTCCGAGGAGATAGGTACCCTAAAGGGTCCGTTCGTATGACCTCACCCAACGGTAAAGGAAGAGGTTCAATCTATCTACCACCCGTTTTATAGTGGAAAAACCACTATTTCAGGTTCAACCCCGTATATCGGACTGTCACTCTCGGTTTATTCAGACGATTGACTTGAGGTTTTAACATGTCTGAGTAGTAAGTCACCTCCTTCACGACCTGGTGTCGTCGGACGTTTGTACCCCGCGACGGTCCTTTCTGAATCTTGACCCTCCTTGTCTCCCCTTGAGAACCAGGAACATCCGGTCGAGAGTGAGGTCCTTTTCCTCTCTTCTTGAGTGACTTAGTTTGTATATGTTTAGTGTGTAGTCATTTAATAAGGTAAAAGACACCTGTTTTATTTATTTTCCTCTTACAGTGGGATCGGTTTGAGAGGGTGAAACTTTCTTTTGTGACTACGACCTCTTCGACAGGGGGAAAACTCCGCTTCTCCGTAGAAGTGTGATCTAAAGTGAGGAGAAAAACACGAGGTTTGGTAGTTCCAGAGTTGGATAAGAAAAAAGGAAATAAAACCGACACGATCCAGAAGCAACGACGCACCTGAGAAGAGATCAATACCGTTCGTCCCTGATGAGAAGTAACACCACACGTCCTACGAGCAACGTCATCGAAGAGAATTACGTTTCGTGTCCGAGGTCTCGTGTCCGAGTTGTCAACACCGTGTGTCCGAATCAACGAGGTGTCGAACACCCTAGAAGGACCTGGTCCCTAATTTGGGCACAGAGGACATAACTGTCCATCCAAGAAATGGTGGCTCGGTGGTCCCTGCGTATTGGGGGAGTTGAATTTGAGAATTTGTGAATCAAACTAATTTGAAATTGAGGTTTACCTAATTTCTGAACTTACATTCTCGATTTTCACATTCTGAGGATTTTCTTTTGCATTCTTATTTAGCAGTACTGGAACCCTATCCATTTCGGAAGAATCTATTTTGTGGGTTTCTTATTCTTTGACGCCCCCCGCGAGGCGTCTTTCTCTCTCCGTCACTTTGAAGGGAGTCGTTTCGGTTCCCCAGGACTCCTCTCTACTCGGACGACAGGCGGTTGGGTCGGGGAGCCGCTCACTCTCTGTTCGTCTGTGGTGTCCCCAAGGTAGATTCGTTAAGGCGAAATAACGGTGTTTGAGAACCAAATATATCCGTTCGTCCCACCAAAACACTCCCTGAAAGATATCAACGTGGTTAGTGCAATTTCCAGTTTAGTAGTACACGGTATCAGCGTGGTTAGTGCAATTTCCAGTTTAGTATTATACGGTATCAACGTGGTTAGAGTCATTTCCAGTTTAGTAGTACACGGAAGTAATATTGTCCTCAGATACCACTAGTTCGCGACAGGTGCACGTGCCTTTAGTTCTCTCGGTTAGTTTTTGACATTGTATCTGGTGCGGGGATAGAGAAGGCGGTCCGCGGTAGAATCAAAGACTGACGTTTCGATTGGGAAGAAAAATTCCAAAGGGTAAATCCCGGGGTGTTCTTTGGTTCTCCTTTCATCTATTTAACCTAAAGTAGTTTTAACTTTTGAAAATATAGAGTCTTCTGTAGTAGTTCTGTCACTTTTTGTTGGTTGGATTACTCTCTTTTATTAACGTCTATTACATAGACTATTCTCTGAACATAAGTCTTATATGTTTCTTTTGAATGTTAAGTTACCAACTTTCTGTTTATTGGGTTAAAAAATTTACGCCGTTTCCTAAATTTATCTGTAAAGAGGTTTCTATATGTTTACCGGGTATTAATTTCCGTAATCTTACCGATAGATAGACGGATGGATGGACGGAAAATAAATAGATAGATGTCTGTTTCTCTCCTGTTGTTCCGTCTCCTCGTTAAACGTCATGGCTCACGTTTCCAGGTGGAGTCTCTAATCGAGACTTATGATGTCATGTCCGATCTCCACCTCTTAGTGACTGCGAAAGTACCTTAACTATTACAAACCCCCCTCGAACTCTTCTATATATCCGTAGTTGGTTTACTTTTCCCGTCTCTTTTTCGGAAGGACTATTTCGTGTGTCTTAACACTTACGTTTTACTTTTTACTTGAATACCCTTTTCGAGACCCGGGTTACAGGTGGGACCTGGTTAATGGGTTATTACCCCTACTCCTTATCCCACTGCGTCGTCATTATACCGAAAACCCCTCATCTGAGGATCTCACTTTGTCTACCAAAGATATCTCTATGGTTATACAGACACAAGATATCCTGTGAGTTATACACAGGACGACCCTGACACTTCTATTGCCAATCCACAGGATCCAAGACTACCCTAGACCCGTTTCAACTGTTGAAAGGACACAGAGAAGGTACAATATGTGCGGACTAGGAGGGTTCCATACAGGGCAAGAGAAACGAGGGTCAGGTTCAACACGACTGTTCCCTACCTGTCACTTACTGTCCGGTCCTGTCTCCCGTGGGACTCAGACGTCCTTCGCCCCTCCGACTCCCACGTCGGGACTCTCTCAGACCGAACCCCTGTTAACCCGACCGGGGTCTCCTCCGTCTCTTCTAGATCTTCTGTCTGCGGATCTCATTTTAGGTGGGACGACCCGTCGAGTTGAGACGAATCTCAATAAAGGTACTTTAATGGTGGGGTATCGTGATTACTCCAGTAGACCCTCTGTCGGCCATAAAACGTATTAAGAATCATCCGGCCATAATTCACCTCTGGAGTGACTAAGGGACACAGAAGACTCTTGTTACGTCCGGACGCCTACTTATAATAGCTTCTTCGTCTCTGACTCCCTGTGGCCCGTCGGGGAACACCCCGTCGGTAGGGATCCCTGGGGATCTTACCGGGACCCCTTCCTCTCTTGAGATCGAAAACCTTAAGACGAGGTGTTAACAGGACATAGACCTAGTCCATCCCTTTACTATCGCAGAGGGACTTTGCGTTGTGTACAATCATATTGTATACAATTTTTCACATTTATATATATGTATGAGTTCGGAGTAAGGTACAAATATTTGGGAGGGAGTGGACGACGTCAATAACGTAATAGAGAGATGAGGGGAAGTGTCAGTCTGAACATCTCAAACGTAGTTTCAGTACTTTCATTTGGTCAAAGAAGAGAAGGATCAAGGAGACATCCTAAAATGTGGGAAAACCTCAGAAGAAAGTAATCGAAGATCTTCTGGTGCGAGAGACCAAGAGAAAGATGAGAGACTAAAAAGACTTAGGTGGAAAAAATGACTTAAGGAATTTACGACGAGTGTGTCTCAGACAGGAAATCGTGGGAAGGACAGAACGAGACCCACTCAAGTAGGTAAGGATACTAAAAGTGGTCAGGGAGTGTATGACTACTGGGGTCGAGGGATAGAGAAAAGAGTCGAAGGTCTGAGACATAACAGGACGATACACCTATATGATGCCAGGGGGTTGTGGCATACATGTGCTGACTCGACTAGTAGTCAAAAGAGTTCAGTCGAGGACACTACAAGAAAATGAGTCTGTGTTTTTATTCTTTAGATTCATCGTAAGATCGGTTATCTACACGCAGATCACTTTACTGTTAAATTGCAGAGGTCACTGGAGGTAGATGGAAGGACAGAGTGAGGGATCAAGGATAGTAGTGATCGAACCAAGTCTGGAGTAGTAGAGGATGCACCTAAAACATTGTCAAACGATCGTTCAGAGAGACAAAGATTAGGAGGGGAGGAACAAAAGGTAAGAGGGACAATAAGAGATTCACTGGATAGCTTTTGTCTTCAGATACTGAGGTAGTGGACTAACTTTTAGGAAAGTACCAAGTGGTAAAGGGCGTCCTATTTTAGGTTTAAGAACTGAAACTTAGACACTACTACAGTACGGTTACCCTCGACTCCCCTTCAGACGTCCCCCTCAGGACCCTCTCTAAAAGGAGTGATGTTTTTTACCTACGTGTCCTCGTTTCTGAGAAGAGGAAACCTCTACTTTACTGACGAACGTTATAGATCTCCACGAAACCAATAGAGTTGGTACCCTCCTGTATAACACCTAAAACGTTTGTAAGATTCCTTTCTGTCTTGTGTGAACCTAGGACGACTATAAGCACTCGGTGACTTAATTGGGAGGGACCTTTCCGAATGAAGATCTAAAAAACCTCGTACTTCTATTGTTTATAGGATTAATAAATTTGATACAATCAATCTGAATGACGATGAACGTCAACTTTCGTAGGATTGACTATGTAAATATCATACAAAGGAAAAATAAAATTATCTCTTTTACGTTTTCAAAAACAACTTTACTTCAAAGATACTGGGAAAATCCTTCTTAATCCAGACATAGAAGCGGAACAAGCATAACGTCATCCATGGAAGGAGTCGACACCGTAAATTGTGGGTTAAAAATAAAGTCTAAAGAAAATTGAATAAGGTCGGTTTCGTAAATCACGACGTTACCTAGCGGTTTACGCAAGCGTTTAAGTCAGAGAATGAATACGTTTGTGTTTGAAGGGGTGGGCAGTCTCGGTATAGATCGGACGAAATCGGGAATCTAGTGACGTTCCTTATATTATTATCGATGAGTCGATGTAAGACACCCCTCGACCCACAGTGTCGAGTAGAGACGACTTTGCAGATCAATACGACCTGACCAACAGTACCTTTGTGTCGACTACTACACTCGTATACCGGATCTCGGAGACAGAGAATGTAAGGGTCACTCCCTCCCCTCGACCATGAACTCTTGTTGCACTGTTATAGGATATAATAGACAACAGGAACAACTTATCTAACGACACCTATCTCGACTTAAGTCCCCACGACACTCCTTAATCTCTCGAGACCAACGAGACGCTTGTCTGTAACTCATTTGGACACGTGGATTCTACACACGTCTAACTGTGTGTACCTCCCACCTCCTCACCGTTCCTCTTACGTCCCCTTGTTTGCCGGACTCATGAGTCACACGCGGTGAGAGAATATCGAGTAGTAGTAACGGTACAAAACTCGCGTATCATTTACGTTGTATGAAATGTAGTAATAAAGCAAATTAGAAACGTTGTTTAAGTACTTCGACTAAGGTAATCAGAGGGTTAAAAAGTCTTTTCCTTTAAGTCATTTATTAACAGACTTCAGTGCGTTGAGTCCTCACTATTCGGATCTGAACTTAGGTCCCAACAGGTACAGATTTTAACGACCTCTTTGAATTCGATGTGAGAGAGAGATGTCAAGATTCACAAAACCTATAGAATAAAACGATTTTTTTAAATAAAACCGTCATCGCAAGTGTGGTTCGAATATTCTATATTATGTTCCATGAACAGACTTTATAGAAATGTATATCATTTAAAGAAAACTTGATAATTAACATAATATAACTTTAAAGTATTATTAAACCACTCCTACCATTTCAGTAAAGGTAAAATGTTTCCTTCTCAGAATTCGAGTCTTTCTACGGGGTTCCAGTGTACCGACCACCATTTCTCCCTGATCTTTTGTTACTCATAGTAAGTTTCGGATACGAGACAGATGAGGGATGAGACACAATTCCAGTCCGTCCAATGGAAAGGGATAGGTAACATCGAAGACCATAGTATGGTCCAATTGAGGCTTCGGGGGTAGAGCGTTGACTCTCCGAATGATAGATTAACGGAAGAGTTAAAGTGTCCGTTTGAATCAGAAGGGTCTAGTTTCGCTGGTTTTGTTGGTGATAGTGTTGTTCTTGTGGGTTGTATCGATTTTAACTTGATTTCCAGAAGAAGGGGGTTTAGACAGGGACAAGAGTATGGGGTTGGGGGTGACAACAAGTCAACCATTCAGCACAGGTTGAGAAACGTTGGGGTACCTGATGTCGTATGGTCCGAAGGGACAGGAAGTGGTAGAGGGTCTCAAGTGATTTTGAGTACAGGTAACTCAGTCACTACGGTAGGTTGGTAGAGTAGGAGACAGTAGGGGAAGAGGAGGATGGAAGTTAGAAAGGGTCGTAGTCCCAGAAAAAGTTACTCAATCAAGAATCGTAGTTCACCGGTTTCATAACCTCGAAGTCGAAGTCGTAGTCAGGAAGGTTACTTATAAGTCCTGACTAAAAGAAATCCTAACTGACTAAACTAGAGAAACGACAGGTTCCCTGAGAACTCTCAGAAGAGGTCGTGGTGTCAAGTTTAGGGTCATCTACCGTAATAGTAAATGGGATAACGAGTAAAGTCATTGAACCCCATGTACAAATTGTAACGGAGAAGGAAGGGAAAAAGTATAGTTTAGGTGGTAACTCAAGAAAGAAAAAATTAAAAATAAAAATGAAATAAAATGAAATATTATGACATAACCAAAACGGTATGTAACTGTACTTAGGTGGTACCCACAAGAATACGAAGATAGTGTAACCAGATCACAGGGGTGATGGGATTGGGTTCGGTAATGGTAGAGAACTGACCTAATGACGTACTTGGAGAGTTGTCCACAGGTACGGAGAGGACAACACAGAAAGGTTAGGTCAGAAATGACGTCGTCTGAAAGTACTAGTGAGAAAACGAATTTACTAAAGGATATTGAGATACCTCTTACAGGTTTTAGAAATAGTACCGATAAAACAGTATTAGACAAAAGATGAGACTATCGTAGGAGATAAAAAGTAAGTGTCTTTGATAGTGTAAATACTAATTAGTAAGGTAATTAATAAACATACTAATAGACAATCTATACAGAGATCTCAGGTCTGGGAAGTAAGATCAGGAGTGAGCCGATGGGTGACAAACACGTACGAACTCGTTCTTCGTTCTGATGGAGAAAACACGGTCAGAGATAACAGACAGAATCAGATACCGGAGACCATTTGAGACCCTTCGAGGAGACTCTTCTTAAACTGAACTTTGGTTCAGACAGACTGGAGTCTTGGATTTAAAGGATTAAAAACGTTGCATTGTTCTTAATTTTTTTTTTTAGTAGCACGTCTACTCCTTTGACTTCGGGACTCACCGTTTCACTAAAGTGTATCTCGGTTTCGTTCTTGAGATCGGACGACCACGGATTGGACCCCGAAGAAGGAAGTAGGGTACCGGAGGTCTCGTCGTTATGGACCGTCTCCGATTCCCCTCGACTTTTCCGTAAAGGTACAGATGAAACTCACGACCGTCGTACTGACGGTCTGAATCACCCCAAAGACATGGAGAGAAGGGTCGGACGTTGACATAGTCTCGACTCGAGACCTACTCGAGAAGTCCAACAAGAGTGATCAGACTCCGACGTGAAGAGTGTCCCCGGGATTACCCCGTAGACCCACTTCCGTTGAACAGGAGTAGACCGGGGTACTCTGGGTGGACCCGAAGTATGAAGTGGAACGTCAGGAACTACTATACAAGGACTCTGGGTGTACCCCGAGACGATCGAGCATATCGTGGTCCCCGTATAATATTCGTCCGGAGGAGAGTCTACCTACCTGTTTTCCCCTTTCCCTCGGTGACATTCTCGGGTCCGATTTGTCTCGCGTCTCGTGGAACGAGGTGACAGAGTCGGAGTCGACCCCGAGGACCCGACGGAGGAGATGACGCGCGAAAGGAGACCCTGTGTGTGAAGACTCGGGGTCTTTGGGAGGGGGAGGAGACCGACAAAGAGAAGTGGGACATGTTAAGTAAGTGGTGGACGAACAGTTCTCCGGTTCTCTTGAGACGGAGGTGAGGATCTCAGACCGTGATTAGAGGACTAAGGACCGAGAAGGGGAGGACCTCAAGTGTCAGATCCCTTCCTCCGGTCCTTTCTTATGGTCCACCAAACCCCTCAGTGGACTTAACGTAGTTGAGTGGAAGAAAGTCTTAGTCTTTACCCGTGCAATAACCCTGAAATACCCGTGTCTGGGACTGACTCCCCCGGTCATCCTACCACACCCCTCCCTGAGTCTCTCTCCGTCCCCATTTTCCCTCGATTTACGCGACCTGACCTCCAGTCGGACAGGGAGGGGAGTGCACACTGGAACCCGTTCAGACCAGGAAAACGATCCGGAGTCAGAGAAGTATTACCAGACCTCGTAACAGAGGTCACTTTCGATCCTAAAGCTCGTCACACCCGTGTGGTACTACTCGAGACATGTCGTATAATCCCTTTTATATACCGTTCGTGAA
Organism: Capra ibex; assembly: GCA_006410555.1. NCBI lineage: Eukaryota > Metazoa > Chordata > Mammalia > Artiodactyla > Bovidae > Capra > Capra ibex. The sequence continues at coordinate 28,833,748 of SJYO01033645.1, read as the reverse complement.
TTTCCTCACGATGTAAAAAGGAATCTTTTATTAAAAATAATCTGAACAAATTTCGTAAGTAATTGACTTTCATGTCCACCGTATTTCTATGTTGTTTTGGACACTCCTCCCATACAGTTACTGACGATAAACTCGTTACACCTAAATCTCTTGTAAGGTAAAGGGGACTCACCAAGGAAAATGTAGAAGAGGTAACTTTGAGTCTCGATTTAAGTTTTGAGTCGGAGTCTTTAACATAACTAGAAATATAATCGGTCATACACAAGAGGAGACGAAACCTAGACTAATAGTAAAGAGACACCGCGGAAGGTAGCGTTCGACACCTTTAACCTTCCGTCACTTCATGGTATTACATGTTTATTGTGAGTTTTAATCTCTTGACTTTTCGTAAGTGGACTACTTGTCCCTGACTGTAATCGAACAAACACAAATCAGCGAGTCAACACAGGCTGATAAACACTTGGGTACCTGATCGGGTGGTCCGAGGAGACAGGTACCCTAAAGGGTCTGTTCTTATGACTTCTCCGAACGGTAAAGGAAGAGGTCCCTTAGAAGGGTTGGGTTCCTTACTTGGGACGTAGAGGACGTAACCATCCGTTTAAGAAATGGTGACTCGGTAGTCCTTTCGGGTCTGTAATCGAATCGGAAGGTATTAAATGTCTCCTTAAAAGTGCATAGGAAAGAATGTGGTAAAAAAACCAGAAGTAATTATTCTACGTCTCAATGGACGACCCCATTTATAATAGTCATAGGGGTACAGTGTCTACCCTTTGACTCCGTACCTGGACGAGTACCAGTGTATTCAACTCTCGGTCTAGATTCAGATTGACGACAAAGGTATAAAGAAGTCACACACCTACTTTTTAACGGTAAATGGTAGACAGGGGTGTTCCTAATCAAGTGATCGGTGACACAACGACTGGAAGTTGTGTGGGACTTTACTCAAGTCCCGAGTCTAATCCTTACTCCGTGAGACACGAGATCCTTTTGGTCTGTCTTGTCCGGAAGTCTATAAAACCTTTCTAAAATACTCGGGTTAAGAACGTAGGATAATATAGATCTTTTCGTGATTTTAGTAATTACCTCTGTAGACGAGGATCACTGATCGTCGTTGAGAGACGGGTTTTCACACCAACTGACGTGTATGGACGGAAGTGGTTCTAATGTATATATGACTGGAGGTGGGGATGGAGAAGGGTCGTCAAGGAGTCTCGATAGACTCTCTGACAGAGGGTCCGATATCAGGAGTAAAAAGGAGTTCATTTTAAATCGAGTATCGAGAGCACAACACGAAAAAAAAGACAACTGTTCACAGTGGTATTAACGAAACAAAAACTCAAACATTTTGATCTACCTGTCGGGGGACCCACCCCTACCTCCCCTCCTGACTTTCCTCCCTTCGTCCGGGACCCGAGACTCGGACGTCGTACACTAGGGGTGGACGGTCCAAGTGGGGACGGAATAACCTCGGTCCCGGCCCCCGTGGACCGACCTCGGGACTGCCCAAATGTCCAGTAGATACCCGAGACTCACGAGTTCCGGTGGAAGTAATCCAACCCCGTGATCGTCTCGGTGAAGGGGACCAACCGACCCGTAAAGTGTCTAAATTTCGAAGTGTGTAGACACTCGTGTCGGACAGTCGTCGGGTCCAGTCATCGGACCTCGAGAAGGTCTCGGTGAGTAGGTTCGTACAGGGGTGGTCGGACACCCTACACGAAGGAGACTGGACGGGTTGGGGACAAAGGTAGGAGACCAGGAGAGAGAAATGGTAATGGACTTACGAACCGAGACCCTCGTCAAGGGACTCAAAGAGGTTCGAGTCCCCGGTATTCTCTACAACCCTTGACACCGTTACCGAAGGATCCGTGTACCCGTCAATCGTCTAAAAATAAATTTTATTTTTTCCTCCTCTTTATTTTGGGAGGAGGAATATGGAAGAATTATAAATTCCCTCCTTTTGTACTTTTTTCGCACTTCCTTTGTATGTCTTTGAAAAAGATTAGTAGGGACGGAGGGTTAGCTCCTGACTGGTGACAATTGTACAATCGTGGACAGAAAGGTACATTTATAAAAATTTATTATCGTATGTAACAAATATCTTTTTTCTCACGGTTTTATCACTGATAGAAATCCCAAAAACCCCAAAACAAAACAAACAGAAGAAAAATTTTGAACCGTCATTTAGTACTTGTAAAAGACACGGTTGGTTATAAGAAAATGTTATACTAAAACTTAACAACATGTCGTAGGAGAATACCTATATAGTATTAAATAAATTAGTCATGAGAACAAACCGTAAAATCTCGGAAGGTAAAAAAAAGGAGGTTACGACACTACTCATAAGTTCTGAATATAAAACTACGTAATAGAGATTGATATAAGAATATAAGAACCTTCGTTATAAAGTCCCAGTCTGTTGTGTGTATGTATATTTCAAAATGAGGTCTTCAAGATGTCTCGAAAATTTTGAGTTAAAATAAATGACATTTTCGTTGTAATCTTGTCATTATTACTTAAGGAATTTTTTTTATAGTAGGTGTTTAAGGAAAGAGAATGTATAGTCAACCAAAATAAACGAGTACAAGGACAGGTATACGTTTCTCCTCAAAATGTACTAACACAATATGGATACAATCCGATAATGCTAAGGGTCCTTAGTAAGAGTGCATCCTTCCCGGGGGTCTCTTAGACCAAACTTCCATCTTTAAGGTGTCCTAACCCCCTTTATCTTTGAGGTGAGAACCTCCCACGTCTGTTCGAGAACACATGGGGTCCTGGGTCCCTACCCTTTTGATAACCAGGTCTAATGAGGACAAAGTCGTCACAAAATGTCGTTCCGTAGAGTCTTCTACGACCGGGGAGGGGACGAGGTCGGTTATCTGTCACACCTCTCCTTCCCAGTATCTCGGTGTACCGTGTCTCGTAGCAACAATCCGATGAGTCGAGTCGTTCACGACACTCACTAAGTCGAGGAATTTTCACTATTACCATTACCTTTTCTTAGACTTTTTCTTTTTTTGTATTATATATACATATACATTGGTTGGTTTGTTGTTATGTGTATGTGTGTTGTATATGTGTCTATTAAAACGAATACGGACTTTGTAATATTTTGTTAATTTGAGTTAATTTTTATCTTTTCCTTAAACTTGAGGACCCCCTGATTTTTATTTCACTCATCGATAACGTCCATCGACCCAAGAATACATATCATATTATTGTATCTATTTAATATATAGGATCAAAGACTTAATAATATAGTATTCGTATATTTCTGTAGTACCCGAAGGGAACACCGAGTCTACTACTTCTTAGACGGACGTTACGTCCTCTGGACCCAAGTTAGGGACCCAACCCTTCTATGGGACCTCTTCCCTTACCGTTGGGTGAGGTCAAAAGAACGGACCTCTAAGGTACCTGTCTCCTCAGACTACCCGATGTAAAGTACCCCAGCGTTTCTTAGTCTGATCTGACTCGCTGATTGTGAAAGAACAGTGAAGTGAAGTAAAGTATAGTTCTGAAGTATGAATAGGTCGAATTATACCTGTATGATCAAGTAGGTCACCTATCTGACGTTAAACAAATTCGGTAGACGATATCAATTTGTAAATTTAAATCACCAAAATTTTTGTTTTGGTTAAACCTTTTAAGACATTACTTGTCGATTAGTCATATATATAAATGAAAATAACCTAAAAAAAGAAGCCCACATAGTTAATCATTACAAAAATCGTCGTTCCTTTTCTACCGAAGAGGTTTACCGGAAATTTTATTCCCTAATATAAAGAGTATTTTATTCAATAAACCTCCGTTCACTGACGACCGAAACCAAGGGAACCGGAAAAAAGAGTCCAAGTGCAAGAGTCCTCCTTCTTTCTTATAACCAAGTCCAGACGTAAAACAAAAAGAGTAGGGACTTAGTGGGGATCATCTACGTCTGAATACAGAGAGACCGATCTTAACATAATGTTCCAGTGAGTATTCACGTTTGCTCCGATGTTTTGTAGAAAGGTTGGTGAAATAAACCTCCGTCGTTCCTTCTTTTCTCTGTCATCACACGTAATTCGGTCGGAAGGGTCAGGACAGTGTTCCCGAAGCGTTTACACACCTTCGAAGTCTTTGGAAGGCGTTTATTGTAGAACGGACCTTTGGATAAACCTTTCGTCCAATTTCACCTCAACGAAATCAACTTCACTCCTACTCCCGAATATCGGAATACACCAGTCGTGGGGTAGTGGGTCACCTTCCATAAAGGACGAAAGGTTGACAGGTCGTGAGTATAGTAGAACGTCAAGTATAGACTCAACATACAAACCCCCTGAGGGGGTATACACACCTCTGAACCCTCTCTTAAGAATAGAGGACGACTCTTCGGTTTCTGGGTATAAGGAAGTGGGGGTGGAGGACGAAAGAACGTTTTGGGTTCCGTACACTAAATCCAAGTCCGTTAGGCCGTAGGAAAGGATACAGAAACTTAGTCCTCGTACACTGTCATACCCCCACTGACTCCAGTAAAAGGAGAGTCGTCGTCCCGGTGTACGGGGCCTGAGACGAACAAGACTCTACACACCACACCAAGGTCGACGGATCGGACGACCTTAAGAGTAAAAGACTGACAAAAACCTTGGACCAACATATCGAAGGGTAACTAAGACACTTAGAGACTCAATAAAGTCACGTAACTGAAAACCGAATTCTATCGGTCCCAATTAAAGAGACCAAGTGTCTAGGTTTGGGTCCGTTTTCGTAGGAAAGGACCATTAGGGTGCTTGTTAAGACACCTTAAAGATCCCAACGTTCCTCGTCTCAAATTTTAGAAGACGGAATCCTAATTAGGGAACTTGACCTTAATTCCCTGGTTCTATGTCACATTTCAAAGAACTATTAATAACGGTTTCTCCCAAGGTTTTCTTAACACATTTAAATGAATTGGTGTTTGGGACGTATAAGAGTAACAAAATAAAAAAGGATCATACTACCGTCTCTTTACTGAGGACAATTACAAAATTAAACGTGCATGAACTTTTATACTTCGATTTGTGTAAAGGAATACAACTGAATACCAACATAAAGATAAATACCTTCTCCAGACAACTAAGTTCGAAATTAAAGTACTATGGTTGAAGTATATTGAATATATAATTAATAAACTTATGAAAGAGCTTATAAAAAGACAAAATAAAAGGAAAACAATGAAAAGAAATACGTCTTCGAAGTGTAAAAATTTATCATTTTAGACAAGTAGAAAAGGAAACACTAAAGAAGAAAACGAAGTTACGAACTTTTCAATGATAAGTAGGTTTCTAGACTATTTATCACTCAAGTTAAAGGACGGTCAAAAAGACACTAAACCGAAAGTATATAAATTGAAAAAATAGGTAGTCTCTACATAAAAACTCATAACATATTTCTATACTTAGATTTACTAGTGTGACCCAAAGTCTAACTATACGAAAACACTTATTCAGTTCAGAGACCCGAAAAGAAAACGAAACAGAACCCAAAACTATTATGTTTCTTAGAACAAGTCCCTCGACCCGGAACAATAGTTCTCTTTACACTCATTTTACCTCTTTCTTGACATCTGTCAACTCTATCTTTGTCTCTCTCTCCCCCGTGCTGACTTTGTCTCTGTCTTTTCAACTTTATCTCTAACTTTATCTTTGTTTCTCTTCACTTCTGAGTACCTCTTTTCTACCAGAGAAGTCGTTCACCACAATCGTTTCAATCTGTCGAAGTACATTTGGTTACATCAATCTTTTCTGAGAGTGTGGTTTTGATTTGAGTTTTACCGGATTTCTGAATTTATATTCTGTACTGTGGTATTTTGAGGATCACCTCTCGTATCCGGTTTGTAGTAGACTGTAACAAACCGTTAACATACTTGCAGAAGAGGTATGGGAGAGATCGTAAACAATGAACATACCCGTTTACCTTATGATGAGTCGGTATCTTTTTCTTACTTTATTACGGTAAACGTCGTTGCACCCACCTGGATCTCTAATAGTGTGGTTCACTTCATTTAGTCTTTCTCGTTCTGATTCTCCCTTTTTTTTTCTTTCTGATTATGGTGTCTAGTGAATATATACCTTAGATTTTATACCGTGTTTACTTGAATAAATACTTTGACATTGTTTGTCTACATCTTTTGTTTGAATGCCAATGGTTTCCCCTTTTCCTCACCCTCTCCATATTTAATCCTCAAACCTTAATCGTCTATATATAATGATTTATATTTCATCTATTTGTTGTTCCTGGATGACATACCACGTCCCTTGTTATAAGTTATAGGATATTATTTGGTATCACCTTTTCTTATATTTTTTCTTATACATATGTATACATATTGATTCAGTGAAACAACATGTGGTCTTTGATTGTGTTGTAACATTTAGTTGATATAAATTGAAATTTTTTTCTCTCTCTTTTTTCTCTTCACTTTTGACTTTCCCGTTTTGTAGTTTCTTTTCTTTTACCCTAGGTCACATCCTCTCCTAAACCTACAGAGACCGGACCTCTAACCGAACCACTGGTGACTCCGACCCCGTGACTGACCGTCTCCGAGTCTATAACAGTCCCCCGTAGTCACCCTCCAGAGGAAGACGGTGTTGATGGGGTAGGACGAAATCAGACAAATAACCCTTGGGGTTAAAGGGGTGACAAGAGGTCAACCGAGGTCCAGATCCCTTAGAGTCCCCGGATCCCCATTTCTAGAAAGGAAAGAGGATAAGTATCAGAAGGAAGAGAGACTAGACCGAAGTCCGTTCGCAAGTTTCTTCCTATTCTAGGACTTTTGGTCAGTAGATTTTACCCCCGACATATCAGACTTATAGAGACTGATCAAGACTTCGGGGTAATAATAGGAATAGTCTCTCTAACTCATTGCGATGGGTAGTTATTTTTCATCTACACCCTCAGCTTGGGACCAGAATAGATTAAGGTTCAGAACACGAAGAAGGAGTACGTAGTCCTATAACCTGAATAGGGTGTAGAGGTGATTTTTAACAGAAGAGGTCTTTGGGGAAACAGAGACGGATAGATATACAGTAGAAGGGAAGTGTGGTCGGATATCCCGATAAAGGGTGGAGACTAAAGGATATCGAGTCCGAAGTGATCCGTGACTCCGAAACGAAAATCCGGAGAGAAATCAGAACGGATTTATAACACCATAAAAACAGAACAGAGAAATTGACTCAATATTGGAACCTGACATAAAATAGGGAAACCTGAAAGAACTAATGAAGTGTGATACGACAGGTTGATAACCGAGTAAGTAAGTGAATTGTTTACAAAAGAGTCTTTGGAGATACACGGTCCGTGACACACTCTCTGACGCTTCCGTTTTGATTTACAAACAGTTTTTTATAATAGGTTCAGTCAACATTATCTAAGGACGGGACATCGTGTCGGGGTCGATGACCCTACGAGGTCAGTATCTTTCCATACTTGGTTGTCAAAGGAATGACCAGGGACACGAGACCGAAACCGGACTTTTAGACACATCTTCACCGAAACTACAACGAGCAATCCCATGGAAGTCCGGACCTGGAACCCCATAACACTGAGGGTTTATACTAGGGAAAAATGATTCGAGAATAGTTCCAAACGTAGAAGTTATCCATGGAAAAATTCGAGATCCATCGACAATTATATGGAAAAAAAAAAAAACTGTATAACGTTAAATGTCAAAACATCAAACATCAATATTATAAATTAAGATTATTATTTACACATACACTCTACTCATCGAGTTTATTGAAAAAGGTATAAGTAAAATTTCGTCAAAAAGTGATTAATTGAACGAAAAGACCTACCTATTATATGTAAGTGTACCAAGTATTAAGTTTTTCACGGCTTCTCATATATGTTCTTATACAAAGAAATATAGGAACATCTTTATTTTTTAGTCACTAATACCCTGAAGGGAACACCAGGTCACCGATTCTAAGACACGAGGGTCGCATCCCCCGGACCCTAGGTAGGGACCAACCCCTACCAGTCCCTCGATCTAGGGTGTACGTAACACGATTCAACGGAGTTAGCACAGACTGAGAAACACTGACATAAGTGACATCGGGTGGTTCAAGTAGACGGGAACTCTAAGAAATTCGTTCTAATAACCTCACCCAACGGTACGGGAGGATTTCCCCTATAAGTCCTGGGTCCCTAACTTGGGTGTAGAGATACAGAGGACCTAACCGTTCACCTAAGAAATGGTGATCGCAGTGGACCCTTCGGAGTGTATGGTGTCGATTTATAGGGCGTACGGTTTCTCGGGCACACGACCTCGATTCTTGAAGAGTCCTCCACCGAATCAACGATGCAGTACAGGTCGAGAACGTTTACGAACCTGACATCGGGCGATCCGTCGAGACAGGAACCCTAAAAGGTCCGTTCTTATGACCTCACCCATCGGTAAAGGAAGAAGTCCCCTAGAAGGACTGGGTCCCTAGTTTGGGGTCTGAGGATGTGACGTCCGTCTAAGAAATGACTGACTCGATAGTCCCTTCGGGACCATTCTTACACGGACGGTTACGACCTCTACGTTCTCAGATACCTAAGCTAGGGACGGCACCCTTCTAGGAGACCGTACCCTTTATTGTTGGATGAGGTCAGAAGAACGGACCTCCTAGGGTGCCTGTCTCCTCGGACCGCCCGATGTCAGGTACCCCGGTGTTTCTCAGACTGCGTTGACTCGGTGACTCATGTAGAGGAACAAACTTACATGGAATTGAATAAACTAGTCAGAACTTAATTACCTGTAAATTTAAAAAGAACGATAGACGATAGCGTTTATCACAAAGTCATTCATTGGAGTATAAACAATAAAACATGTATTTATATGGACAATTTATTCATTAATCTTAGTCTGAACTAGTTTCCTGTATATTTAAATACACACACAATCAGTGAGTCAGTACAGACTGAGAAACACTGGGGTACCTGACGTCGGAAGGTTCGAAGAGACAGGTACCCTAAGAGGTCCGTTCTTATGACCTCATCCAACGGTACGGGAAGTGGTCCGTACATTTAAATATCAAAACGAGATATAACGGGTTAGGGTTTCTTACCAATATACAACCAACCGTAAGGGGATCTTTTCGTATAAAGACGATGTCACTAAGATCACGTTCATCATATAAACCTTCCAAGTCTTTTGTGGTCTTTCGACACCCACCCCCTCCCACTGTGTCCCTCTCCTTCCGTTGGTAGTTTCCCGACATAATACTTCGGTTGATGATGTCACCCACTGACTTTGAATTAGGGTGAACCTTCACTACTCTTTACCACGTTTTACGAACGAAGACCTAAAGGGATTTGTTTCCGCTCCTTCGACTGAGAGGGTTCTCAGTAACCGACTTCCGACGAGACCCGCGTACCCTTATATTCTATCCTTATCTCTTCATCCATAAAGAAACCAAACCAAAAGACCATCGGTCTTGTCTGAAGGTGTCAAGTCTTTTAAGGTAGTCCGTCTCTACTTTAAGAACCACATGACCCACGACTCATGTAACTTTAAGGTCCTATACCTGACCCAAGTTGATCGTTACTTACTTTTAATCAAAGGGGACGGAAAACGGAGTGTCACAATAGTTTATGAACGGTTAACATATCCACTTTTTATTATGATTATCTTGGTTTTAATCACTAATACATCAAAGTTAAAAGTCCAGGTAATATTAGGTGTGACTAAAAATTTTATTAAATTTTGAATGGTCGACAGATTGTGCAGAGATTTATATTTCCTGAGATTGTACAAGGGCATTCAGTAGTGTGAGAGTAGGATGGGATATTTATCCACGATGTCAATAAGAACAAAATTTTGTTATTTCTCTACTCATTTCTCCAAATCACCGGACGGGATTTGATGAGTCAAACAGTCACTACCCCTACCCTAAATTACAATCTAAAAGACCGACCTTTTTTAAAGATTTACCCTATTCTGTTTGGTCGATGAGTTGGAGAGTCAAAGAACTAGACACCCGAAAGGACCACCGAGTCTGTCAATTCTTAGACGGGTACCACGTCTTCTGGACCCAAGCTAAGGACCCAACTCTTTTAGGGGATCCCTCCCTTTACCGTTGGATGAGGTCATAAGAACGGACGTTTTAAGGTACCTCTCTCCTCGGACCGTCTGATATCAGGTACCCCAGTGTTTTTTAACCTGTGTTGACTCGTTGATTTTGAGTGAAGAACTAGACATTTAGTTTTTCAACACTTGTAGATAACAAACTCAGAAGAGTCGTAGGTAAGAGGTAAGAAACCTATCGTAGTTATAATAGTGGACCCTTAAACAGTCCTAACGGTCAAGAATCCAAAATAGGGTCTAAATAATTTAGTCTTTGAGAACCCAACCTCTGGTCGTTAAACAACAACAACAACAACAACAAAATTGTTCGGGAGGTCCACTAAGACTAAATACGACTTCAAACTCTTTGTGACCGACTCCCCTTCCCTTTATTCACCTTAGGTAGAACGGTTGTGGTCCCGTTTGGGACGAATTCTGAACTCAGTATACGCTGTTTGTGTTCGACTTTCTATACTTCTCACTTTATTAAGACTACTTTCTTAAGAGACTTACATCAGTAGGAATTTCAATCTAGTTGTCGACATAGTAAAACAATGCACTTGGTTATTTAAGAAAATTAAAGTCAAACTCAACCTAAAGACAGTGACTGTTGGTTTGTTCAGGACTGACAGTTCCTTAGCAAATAAGGAGGAACATAAAGGTTCACCTCTCTAAGAGGAACTCGTGACCAAGAGTTTCACACCAGGGGTCTATTCGTTATAGTCATAGTGGTCCCTTGAACCAATTTTTATTCTATAGTCTGGGATATCCTCTGGGTCACTTAGTCCCAAGACCCCTACCTCGGGTCGTTAGACACAAAATTATTCGGGATATTCCACTAAGATTACGGGTGACTTTAAAATTTTAGTGGTCTAATTCCGAGGATCGGAGAGAGGAGTAGGGAGCAAGTAGGAAGAGGTGCTTCTTCCATACTGAAGATGAATTGACAGATGAACTCAAACCTTCTTACTAGATCCGTACGAGTCAAATTAAGGAGGGAAACAAAGGAAACGCTCGGTCGGATTGATTTCTTCCGTCAATTAGATACGAGAGACATACACGATACTCAAAATGCCTCCGTCTCGAGGTAATCTACTCCGGACATCAAAAAGATCGGGACGGACATTGAGTGACCATGTAAATAAGACCCTCGTCACATTCGTTCGGATAAACTGTAGATTCGATATAGGAGGTCAGATACAGAATAGTCATTATTTCGACTGGAAACCTAGAGGGAGATAACTAAGAGACACAGGATGAAGAGTTAACCAAGTTTTGAACCCACCCCTTCGTCCGACAATAAATAACCCAGGGGATTACGGGGTAGTGACTCATTATATCCTCCGTCAGTTCGGGGAAAGGAGAGATCGTAAATCCTGCTGCACAGAGTGTGACAATGAGGTCCCAAGGACTCAAAAGGTTTTTCTTTGGGAACAAACAAGACTGGTCGGGTGACCACAACATCAACGTCCTCTGTCTTCATAGGGTACGCATAACCCCTTGTCCTCTCTGCTAACGTTAGTGTTTCGTAAAGGAAAGTCCAGAGAGGACTTTGACATTAAGACATCCCCGTCCTTGTCTCGGATCTTTGGTGACGGAATTTTTTTGTTTTTGTTTTTGTTTTTGTTTTTTTGTGAAACATCTTCGACAGACAACACCAAGTCAGTGACTCAACACAGGTTGAGAAACGTTACGGTAACAGACATCGGGTGGTCCGAGGAGACAGGTACCCTAAAGGGTCCGTTCTTATGACCTCATTCCCAACGGTAAAGGAAAAGGTTCCTTAGAAGGTTAGGGTCTCTAGTTTGGGTCCAGAGGACGTAACCGTCCGTACAAGAAATGGTGACTCGGTGGTCTCTTCGGTCCTTGACAGGTGGAACGGAATAATCGTCCAAGATAGTCGACAGATTGGATTTAAGTATATCGACGTAAACTTCAACACAGGAAGACAAGACCTCCGATCTATACAGAACAACAAATCAACGATTCAACACAGACTGAGAAAAATGTTGAGGTACCTGACATCGGGTGGTCCGAGGAGACAGGTACCTTAAAAGGTTCGTTATTATGACCTCACCCAACGGTAAAGGAAGAGATCCCTAGAAGGGTTGGGTCCTTAACTTGGGTGTAAAGGACGGAACCGTCCGTCTTAGAATGACTCGGTGGACCCTTCAGACCGGGGGCGGTTTTTTTTTTTTAAAGTCGGGTGACGTAAGCAGTCTTTACAAAATCGAACAAGTTTTCTTCCCTCTTGAAGAGAGAAGATGAGAAACCAGAAAGGACTTAACACATGTTTAGAAATTTTGTCGGTATCAGAGACAAGACCATTCCCCACACCCACTTTCTCTTTCGACAAACCTCGGGATATTTGGTCTGGACCCACGATTCCCTCGAGTCAAAAGTCCCGAGTCAGAGGTGACTCCTAGTCCGTAAGAAGAGAAGCCTTTCGACGACGCCCCTTCTTTCTCCCTTTCGTCGGTAGTGTCAAGTTGGACTTACTACCTCCTGGTACATCATAAAAAGATATATAACTGGGACTCAGAGTCAGAAGGATCTTATCAAGTAAGAGGGTCTAATAGATTGATGGTGAATAAAAATGTAACAAGTTAGTGTATACATGTCGATAAAATGTTTTAATCTAGGATATACATGTTAAAACCGACGACCAAACAGGTATAGTAATTTCTAACAAGTATTTACAGCAGAATGATTTCTGGATATATATCTTTTGATATTTTGTGACCACTTTATTCAGTTTCTCCTGTGATTATCTACCTCTTTATCTAGTACAAGTACCCAGTCTTCTTATTTATATCACTTTTACTCATATGATACGTTTCGTTAGATATCTAAGTTACGTTAGGGATAGTTCGATGGTAGTCATAAAAAGTGTCTCGATCTTGTTTATTAAAGTGTTAAACATACCTTTATGTTTTTTTGGAGTTTATCGGTTTCGTTAGAACTCTTTCTTCTTACCTTGACCTCCTTAGTTGGACGGACTGAAGTCCGAGATGATATTTCGGTGTCAGTAGTTCTGTCATACCATGATCGTGTTTCTGTCTTTATATCTAGTTACCTTGTTTTATCTTTCGGGTCTCTATTTAGGTACGTTGATGTCTGTGAAATAGAAACTGTTTCCTCCGTTCTTATATGTTACCTCTTTTATGTTAGAGAAATTGTTCACCACGACCCTTTTGACCAGTTGGTGAACATTTTCTTACTTTGATCTTGTGAAAGATTGTGGTATGGGGTTTTATTTGAGTTTTACCTAATTTCTAAATTTACATTCTGGTCTTTGATATTTTGAGGATCTCCTCTTGTCTCCGTTTTGTGAGAAACTGTATTTAGTGTCGTCATAGGAGATACTGGGTGGAGGGTCTTATAACCTTTACTTTCGTTTCTATTTGTTTACCCTGGATTAATTTGAATTTTCGAAGACGTGTTGTTTCCTTTGATATTCGTTCCACTTTTCTGTCGGAAGTCTTACCCTCTTTTATTATCGTTTACTTCGTTGACTGATTGTTGACTAGAGTTTTTATATGTTCGTTGAGGACGTCGAGTTAAGGTCTTTTTATTTGTTGGGTTAGTTTTTTACCCGGTTTCTTGATTTATCTGTAAAGAGGTTTCTTCTGTATGTCTACCGATTGTTTGTGTACTTTTCTACGAGTTATAGTGAGTAATAGTCTCTTCACGTTTAGTTTTAGTGTTACTCCATGGTAAAGTACGGTCAGTTTTACCGACGGTAGATTTTCGGATGTTCGTTATTTACGACCTCTCCCACACCTCTTTTCCCTTGAGAGAATGTGACAACCAGCCTTACGTTTGATCATGTCGGTGATACCTCTTGTCACACCTCTAAGGAATTTTTTGACCTTCATCTTGACGTAATACTGGGTCGTTAGGGTGACGACCCGTATGTGTGACTCCTTTGGTCTTAACTTTCTCTGTGTACATGGGGTTACAAGTAGCGTCGTGACAAATATTATCGATCCTGTACCTTCGTTGGATCTACAGGTAGTCGTCTACTTACCTATTCTTTCGACACCATGTATATGTGTTACCTCATAATGAGTCGGTAATTTTTCTTATGTAAACTCAGTCAAGATTACTCCACCTACTTTGACCTCGGATAATATGTCTCACTTCATTCGGTCTTTCTTTTTGTGGTTATGTCATATGATTGTGTATATATACTTTAAATCTTTCTACCATTGCTATTGGGACATACGCTCTGTCGTTTTCTCTGTGTCTACATATCTTATCAGAAAACCTGAGACACCCTCTCCCGCTCCCACCCTACTAAACCATCTTATCGTAACTTTGTACATATTATAGTATATTCTTTGCTTAGTGGTCAGGTCCAAGTTACGTCCTATGTCCTACGAACCCCGACCACGTGACCCCACTGGGTTTCCCTACCATGCCCCTCCCTCCACCCTCCCCCCAAGTCCTAACCCTTGTGCACATGTGGACACCGTCCAAGTACAACTATATACCGTTTTGGTTATGTTTTCATTAATCGGAGGTTAATTTTATTTATTTTAATTTTTTCTTTCTTTATCTCTAACCTGAGGTAATTTTATTTTTTGAACCCGTAGTTTGTCACTTTTCGGTATCTTTTATATAAACTTTTACTTTATAGACTATTCCCAAACTATAGGTCTTATATCTTTGTTGAAGATGTTGACTTGTTGTTTTTTCGTTTGTTGGATCAATTTTTTATCCGTAACTGAGTTTGTCTATGAAGAGGTTTCTTATATGTGTTTATCGTCCATATACTTTTAGACGAGTTATAGTAATCAGTAAAAAACAAAAAATCAACGAATCAACGTTGGGGCACCTGATAGAGTGGTCGAAGAGGACAAACACCTGAAAGGGTCCGTCCTTTTGACCTCACCCAACGGAAAAGGAAGAGGTCCCTTATAAAGGTTGGATCCCTATCTTGAGTGTAGAGGTCGGAACGTCCGTATAAGAAATGGTGACTCGGTGGTCCCTTTGGGGTAATCAGTAACGTTCACTCACGTTCACTTCAGTGAGTCAACACAGGCTGAGAAACACTGGAGTACCTGACATCGGATGGTCCGAATAGGTAGGCACCCTAAAAGATCCGTTATCATGGTCTTCATCATGAAGGTCATGACCCAACGGTAAAGGAAGAGGTCCCCTAGAGGGACTGGGTCCCTAGCTTGGACCCAGAGGACGTAACGTCTGTCTGCGAAATGGGAGACTCGGTTTACGTTTGGTTTTGATGTTACTCTATGGTGAAGTATAGAAGATCCTACCAATAATAGAGTTTTTTTCTTTTTTCTTTTATTGTTTACAACTACTTCTACACCTCTTTAACTTTGAGAGTGTAACGACCACCTTTACATTTTACCATATCGACGATACCTTTTGTCAAACCGTCAAGAAGTTTTTCAATCTGTATTTTAATGGTAAACTAGGTCGTTAAGGTAAGGATCCGTATATGGGTTTTCTGAATTTTTGTCCTTGAGTCCATAAGTATGTATTTACAAGTATCACCGTAATAAGAATTATCGTTTTTCGATCTTTGTTCTGTCTTCAAGTAGTTGTCTCTACTTACCTATTTGTTTGTCATCTTATAAGTAGGTTACCCTATGATAAGTCGGGATTTCTCCTTACTTCGTATTTATACAAGATGTTATCCGTCCTCGGAACTTTGTAATATTTACTTTATTTGGTCTGTGACTTCCTGTTTACAACATACTAATACGAAGATACTTTGTAGATTTTTATCCTTTTAAGTATCTTAGTCTTTGTAATCTCCAATAGTCCCCGACCCCTATCCTCTCTTACCCTTTAACGTTTTGTTCGTTTTTTTCTATCTATGTCTTTTTACTTTTCACCTTTTATTGGATCCTATTGACTTATAGGACGACAAGAAAGAAAAACTTTTTAAATAAGTTTTACTAATTCATGTTTTGAAACCTCATGTCTGGAATACCCAAGTTTGTCCGTGTGAGACGGTAATTCATTGATACACTGTGGAGACACGGTTTCGAAAAAAAATTTTTTTATGTTATCTTGGATGAAATCAATCAACTAAACACCTACTTTAACCTATTATACAAAATCCACTCATCGTGTCACGGTCCGAGTACCATTTAGGAGTCATTAACCATCAAATACCTTAATATGTATGACTAAACATAGGATGAGAAGTAAAAGGATATATTTATTTTTAATAAAAATTACCAATGTATCATGAGATATGATAAGATAAGATATAAGAGATGATACCAATATCGTAACAAATAAATTCAGGGACAACAACTTATAAAGCCACCCAAAACTAAAAAATGATAAATTTGTTTACACTCTCGTCTGTGGGAACGAACTAAGAAGGACCGTCGGTACGGACTCTTCTCACCAGACTGAAACCGGGACCAATCGGAACATCCGAGAACACAAGGGTTCCC
Source organism: Capra ibex (assembly GCA_006410555.1). Taxonomy (NCBI): domain Eukaryota; kingdom Metazoa; phylum Chordata; class Mammalia; order Artiodactyla; family Bovidae; genus Capra; species Capra ibex. The sequence goes on along the minus strand of SJYO01033645.1, from coordinate 28,817,239 downwards.
TCACGTGATGTAACTCAGTCCAGGGGTCCGACCCAAGACTCAAGATCAGTACGAAGACGAGACAGAGGTCCGCTACCACCACTCCTGTCAAAAGATAGACCCGGAAACGAAGGGGTAGATATTTTGTTCTCGTAATCTCCCTCATTGGAGTCCTACGAAAAAGACGAAATTCCGAGACACTAAGAGACTACTAGAAGGGGACTCGACACCCAAGGAGGTCGAGACAATACCGGAAGGAATCCCGACACACACATGTGCGAGGTCGGACACAAAGTCAAAGATAAGAATCGTTCCACTAGAAATATGTTCCTTATCTAAACACGCAGACAGAGTAGAGTCTACGTACGTCGAGGACGACCCACGTCAGTGGTCGGTAAGTAAGTACAACCTTCGTCCTCAGGTAATTCCTTCTTTCACCTACCACCGAGAAGGTAGTCGGTACTACTCCTAGCTTATGTGAGACTAGACCCCCAACCAGGGAAAAACCAGTGGTCCGTACCAGAGATAGACTGAGTCGACATCTACTCCAGTCCCCTTAGGACCAAAGTCGTGGAGGGAGAGGTGAGGTGGGGGTTTAGGAAAGAGACCCTACCCGGTCCTTACCATAAAGCCGTTACCAACAAAAACCTCTACTACTCATTGGTTGTAAGGTCGACTTTCCCAGTAACAAACAAGACTTTTTTTCTCACCTATACCTACTCAGGTGAGGAAAGGTTCTCAAGGGTCAACACCACCACAGAGTCTCAGGTAAACCCATAAATTTATGTGTTTAAGTGTAAGAACCAGACGTTCATAAGAGACAAATGGTTCAGACCCCTCCTCAGATCCAAGAAGTAAAATTCTGTGATGTCCCCTGAGTTTGCACGTTAGATCTACCTCTTGAAACCGTATATCATCATCCTAAACGTTTGAGACTTTCCAGTGGTTCCGGTCCGTCCATTGTAGGTTACCGATCCCACACTAGATTCTCACGACTAGTGAGACTTCCTGTCCTTGTATGGAAGAAAGTTCCCGTCGGACATGAATGGAAATCGGTAACAGAACACTATTATGACCGGGTCACAACCATCTATTAGGTAAATTAAAAAAGTCCTTCTCAATCTTTAGATCTAAACAAACAATTTTTAAGATTTAAGTTTATAGCCGTTGGTTAAGTTTTTAAATTTTTGAAGATTAACACCCGGTTTTGTATAGACTGAGACTAAATCGGTTTAGACTGAGACTTAGACGGGTGACTTCAGAGAACCGTTTGAAAATCGCTCTGGTAGTGAGTTGAATTCAGTCTTCTTATGTTAGTTGTCGAGAGTACTAACCGTGGTAGTGCAACAGAGGTACGACACTCCAGACGCCCTAAGACCTATTGTAGGTCGAACCGTACCCCGTTTCACGAGACTCGTGTCGTCAGTCCTCTGTATAGGACGATTGTTGAACGATCCACTGTGACCCTTCTTTAAGAAAGGGATAAGTGTCCTAAAGAAGACCATTCAATTTCCCCTACTAGAGATCACAAGAAAGGTTCCAAAACTCCTAAGAAGATTACTTCTAAATACATAAATGGATAACAGAAGACCGATGTACTCTTTCTTTAAAAAATTTAATTCTACTTTTCAGTAGAAATTAACCATACTTACTGTTGATCAAGAAAGAGACGGTTTATAGTCATGTTATGGTCACTAAACAAAAACGTCCCCTTAAAGAAAAACGACATCCGACAACCCTATAAAAGGCTCTCGTTCTTTCGTGAAACCTTGTCTTCCAGATACACCTCACTCGTACACCCGAAGAACGAACGACTTGTGAACTGAGACTCAATTTAAAAAAAAAAAATTATTTCCATATCACAACTATCCTTATAAAACTTCATTTTTCTGTAAAGGAATCATCGAGTTTATTTTGGGACGTTAACTTAGAGAATAGGAGTGTCGAAACTCTAAATTAAGTATACGGTATTTTAAGTGAAATTCTTCATATGTTAAGTTACAAAAAATCACGTGAATGTCTTAACACGTTGGTAGTGTCGATAGATTAAGGTCTTATAAAGTATAGAGGTTCTTCTTTGGGGTATGGGTAATAATCAATGTCTCTTAAAGGAGGAGTCAGGATCGTTGATGATTAGATGAAAGACAGAGATCTAAAAGGATAGGACCTGGAAAGTATGTATACCTTTATATATTATACACCAAAAAGTACTGACCGAAGAAAGTGAATTGTATCAAAAGTTCTAAGTAGGCGCAACATCGTCATGAAGTAAGGAAAAATAACGATTTATTATAAGGTAACATACTTACAGGATGTAAAATAAATAGACAAGTAGTAAACTACCTATTAATTAAGATGAAAAACCGATAATATTCATTACGACGATATTGAAATGTGAATGTCCAAAAATATAACTGTACAAAATTAAATAGAACACGTATATTGAATTCCCACCTTGAAGGCCCGACATACCGTCGAGACACAAATTGAAAAACTCCTTTACGTCTAACAAAAGGTTTCGTCGTCGTGGTAAATTGTCAGATTGGTCGTCACATACTCCCTAAGTCAAGGAGATATATGGACAGTCGTAAACAATAAAAAAATAATATCAATAGGATCACAAATACCCCAGCGTGTCTCAACCTGTGCTGACTTCGCTGAATCGTCGTCGTCGTCGTCACCCACAATTCACCATGGAGTAACATTAAAACTAAGACATCAACTTAGAGAAGAATTGACCGGACTGGAACCAATATGTAGTCGATTAATGACACCGGTCATCTCCAACTATTAGAATTGACTTGATCCCATTTAGGGACGTCCCCCTTCAGTCAGTGAGGGTTTGATGGATTCCTTTTAATCCTCTGTGTCATACTTTCTTTCCTCTTTACCTACGGACCCTCCGTTGTTTATGTACCAAAGATAACCTACCCAAACGAAAGAACCAAAGTCACAACTTTAACACGATATGTGTCTCTAACATCACCATATCTTATCCTTCCTTTCTTTTAGAACCAGTCCTGAGTCCGTCTCTTCTTCGAGTTGTTTATTCGTAACTTTATCTAGGATGACTTTTATTCAAAGAGGGACTTTTGACATCAATGACCTGTGCACGTGTGGTCGAACCTAAGTAATGGTGAAATAGGAGAAGAAGAAAATAACTAGTTTGATAGAAGTCCAGGTCTGGGGGGACTCACGAGGAAACGGTCTACGTCTCAGTATTTTATGATTCCTTGAACAATGGAATCCTAGTTGTGGACTAAGGGGGTCAGAATTATCGACGTTTACCATATCGATACGAAACCGAAGGGTCCACCACGTCACCATTTCTTAGACGGTCGTTTATATCCTCTACGTTCTCTGTACCCAAACAAGGGACCCAGTCCTTCTGGGAAACCGTATTCTTTTCCGTTGGGTGAGGTCATAAGAATGGACCTTTTAAGGTACCTGTCTCCTCGGACCACACAATGTCCGGTACTCCAGTGTTTCTCAACATGAACTGACTCGGGTGGTGGTGGGGGTGTGTGTGTATGTGTCTGTGTATCGATACAACAATAACAAAAAAGGAAAGAAAACCGACACGACACACCGTACACCCTAGAACCAAGGGGTTGACTATAACTTGGGTACATGGGACGTAACCTACTCACCCCAGAATCGGTGACTTGGTGGTCCCTTCAGGGATGTACGAAAAGAAAAAAAAAAGGGAGTCCCTAATTGAAAAAAAGAAAACCTATAAAAACTCTAGACTATTCGAAAAGACTAACAGACAGAAGAACTTTCCTTTCTAAAACCTAACATACAATCTTCCCTTCCTTTCGGCGTATTTCTCCTGAGTAACTAATAGAAAAACCAGGACTTTCTAATATCTTTTAAGGTCCCGATCTCTCTGTGACTCTCTTCGTATTGATCGGGAAAAAGTCGTAAAGGAACTGTACCCAAGCAGAAGGAAAAGAGAAAGGACAAAAAGAAAGAAAATGTAACGAGTATGACAGACGTAGCACTGAAAAGACTGGTGATGACGACACATTTTGTATAGGGGGAGGAGACCTTTTGTCCCCACGGATTCTGTTGGTGACATAGCGCGATTGTTTCTCTAAACTGTCGATTTACGTTACGGACTGGGATCTGACCTAAGACATGATCTTCCCTTTTTTACGAGATTTCGTGTAATAACTTAGTTGACTGTTTTGACTTTATATTTACCATCTGTTTTCATAAGTATGGTTACGATCTAAATGATTACAACTATACATGACACCAATAGACTCTCTTATAGGAACAAGAATCCTCCATGTGTGACTTCGTGAATCCCTATTTCCCGGTATTACGGTCATTGGATAGGAATTTATCAAGTTTTTAAGTAAATTTACATTCTTAATATATATGTGTGTATGTAAATAGTATTTTATAAAATATAAACGACACGACCCAGAAACAAGGTTGTAAGTTCGAAAGAGATCAACGTCACGTGTCCGAAAGGTAACTCTACTGAAGAGAACAACATCTCGTACCCGAAGCATCAACACCACGTATACTAATCAAGGGGACTTCGTACACCTTAGGAGGACCTGGTCAGGGGACATGACTGTCCATCTGAGAATTGGTGACCTGGTGGTCCCTTCAGGATAAGATTTAATTATATTTATTGATATAGTATATATATATACTTTCTCTTTTCGTCTCTACCCCTCTTACTACTTTACCCTATTTTACGAGTGTATCAACTTAGACCCATTGCCGCATACCCACAAGAAATATCTGACTCATTCACTTTCAGCGAGTCAGCACAGGCTGAGAAAAACGATGGGGTACCTTAGATGTCAGGTACCTTAAGAGGTCCAGTCTTACGACCTTACATCGGAAAAAGAAGAGGTCCCCTAGAAGGGTTGGGTCACTAGTTTGGGTCCAGAGGGTGTGACATCGGTGTAAAAAAATGGTCGACTCGGTGTTCCCTTCAAACATAAATATCTGATTTTAATAAGGGTTTATTTTTCAAATTTTTGGTGTTGGTCAAATGACTAAACAAAACGTGTATGAAAACATCCAGTCCTTCCCGACTGGACCCATCGAGAAAAAAAAAAAAAAATTACATAAATAATAACCGACACGTCCCAGAATCAACGACGAGTTAGAAAAGAGATCAACGTCGTCCGCCCCGTTGAGAGATCAATGTCACACGTTCGAAGAGAAACGCTCCGAAGAGAACAACACCCCGTGACCAAGATCCCACGTGTCCGAAGTCATCAACGCCGAGGGGCCCGAGATCTCGTGGTCGAGTTATCGGCACTGCGTACCCGAATCAACGAGGTACCGTACCCGCTAGAAGGACCTAGTCCCAAACTTGGGTACAGAGGACGTAACCGTCCTCCCATGAAAATGGTGACGTGGTGGTCCCTTCGGTGACCCATCGAGAACGAGTCCCAGAAAACGTCGGTCTATGATCATCCCCGTCGTCAGTGGCCTTCCGACCTGTCTCGACCCCAATTCCATAGAGTGTACCGACCGTCAACTACGACCGACAGTCGATCCTCGAGTCAAGTCAAGTCAGCGAGTCAGCCCAGACTGAGAAACGCTAGGGTACCTGACGTCGTACGGTCCGGAGGGACAGGTTGAGGGTCTCGAACGAGTTTGAGTTACAGGTAGCTCAGCCACTACGGTAGATTGGTAGAGTAGGAGACAACAGGGGAAGAGGAAGACGGAAGTCAGAAGTTACTCAGTCAAAAAGTGTAGTCCACCGGTTTCATAACCTCGAAGTCGAAATCGTAGTCAGGAAGGTTACTTATAAGTCCTGACTAAAGGAGCTCCTAACTAACCAAACTAGAGGAACGACAGGTTCCCTGAGAGTTCTCAGAAGAGGTTGTGGTATCAAGGTTTCGTAGTTAGGAAACCGTAGTCGGCAAAAATACCAGGTTGAGAGTGTAGGTATGTACTGATGACCTTTTTGATATCGAAACTGATCTATCTGGAAACGACCGTTTCATTACAGAGACGAAAAATTATACGACAGATCCAACCAGTATCGAAAAGAAGGTTCCTCGTTCGTAGAAAATTAAAGTACAGATGTCAGTGGTAGACGTCACTAAAACCTCGGGTTTTTGTATTAGATAAACGGTACTTCACTACCCTGGTCTACAGTACTAGAATCAAAAAACTTACAACTCAAAATTCGGTCGGAAAAGTGAAAGAAGAAAGTGAAAGTAGTTCTCCGAGAAATCAAGGAGAAGTGAAAGACGGTATTCCCACCACAGTAGACACATAGACTCCAACAACTATAAAGAGGGCCGTTAGAACTAAGGTCGAACACGAAGTAGGTCGGACCGTAAAGTGTACTACATGAAACATATATTCAATTTACTCGTCCCACTGTTATATGTCGGAACTGCATATTAGACAACAAGGTACAGGTCAAGATTGACAACGAAAAACTGGACGTATGTCTAAAGAGTCCTCTGTCCATTCCAACAGACCATAAGGGTAGAGAACTTCTTAAAAGGTGTCAAACAACACTAGATGTGTCTCTTTCCGAAACCGCATTAGTTATTTCGTCTAAAAAACGACCTTAAGAGAACGAAAAAGATACTAGGTTGACTACAACCGTTAAATTAGAGACCAAGGAGACGAAAAAGATTTAGGTCGAACTTGTAGACCTTCGAGTACCAAGAGTACGACAACTTCAGACCGAACCTCATAAAACTCGTAAAGAAACGATCGTACACTCTACTCACGTTAACACACCATCAAACCTGTAAGAAACCGTCACGGGAAGAAGCCCTTACTTTTAACTGGATCTGACTGACTCGATCAACAAGTCAACCTGGAAACTGACCGTACGAATGTGCACCGGAGAGATCGTACCGTCGGAGTCCCATCGTTTGAAGAATGTAACAAAGAGGATCTCACTCTTAGGGTTCTCTTGTCCACCTTCGGTGTACCGGAGAAGACTGGATCTGAACCTTCCATATGTCGTAGTAAAGACGACGTAAGATGACCAAGGTTCTCTCGGTGACCCAACACAGGTCCTTGAACCTCAGTACAAGGTTTTGACGGTATTTACGAATGATGTACGGTCCGTGACAAAATACACGAAATATATATAATTGAGTAAACTAAGAATGATTTTTTGTGAAACCCGAAGGGAACACCGAGTCGCCATTTCTTAGGCGGACGTTACGTCCTCTGGACCCAAACTAGGGACCCAACCCTTCTAGGGGACCTCTTCCCTTTCCAATGGGTGAGGTCATAAGACCGGATCTCTTAAGGTACCTGACATATCAAACACCCCAACGTTTCTCAGTCTGTGTTGACTCACTGAGTGAAGTACAGTTTTTTGTAGAATTCCATACATTAGTATGGTAGAAATAAAATCTCTTTTGACTCCATGTCGGCAAGTCATTCAAGGTAATACTGTGGAAATCAGTTTCCCCATCCTAAACTTAGGTCAGACCGGGGGTACCAGAATAGATGGTCGGATGTGACACAACATATGTGGACACTGGGGATGATGTAAACCAATTCGAAGATATCTGTATCTATATATCACTTCCTGTCCCTTCGGACATAACGACGTCAGGTACCCCAACATTTCTCAGCCTACACTGGCTCGCCGACTTGTTGGCTATCTATTCGTGGAAAGCAAGTGTTCGTGCGAAGGGGTCGTGTCTTAGTACACTGTGTAGAATGGAAGAGTCGAGACTGAAAAAATATACACCGAACGAAAGGGACCTTATGAAAAGAAGACGAATACAATAAATAAGTCTAGAAAATCCTTCGGCAGGGACTGGTGGGTCAACACCTTACTCACGAAGAGGATCCCAGTGTGACATGAACACTACGGCCTGTTGAACGGACACCAGGACCGACAAAGGCGTAACCTAAGAATCAAGGGACTCCCGTCCCTGTAATAAAATAAGTATTTCACTAAACATCGTGACTCGTGTCACGGACCACACATCATACATTTATTCATATTAGAGAGTGTAAGTATGGGGAGTATATGTTAATGGAGTGTAAAAAGTGTAAATTCGTGTCGGTGATTCCGTCTATATAGTACACGGTGTAAATGAGAACAGATACACGGGAGTTAGTGACACTAAGTCAGAGACACTGTAAGGAGTGTGGCGTTCGTATAGTGTGTATGTTAATAACACTGTCGAGAGTAGAAGTTAGTGACAGTACATGACAAAAGGTATGTCAGTACCAGTGGTAGACGTGAGAATTTTGTCCTATAAATAGGAGGATGTTTGACTCAATTCTACTGTTGCCGAGATAAAAAGTGTGTGCGGAAGTGTATGACATAAAAAGTAGGTGTGTTTGGAACTGTTAAGGACTGTATATGTAAATACGAGTGTGTGACAGATTGACAGAAGAAGGTCGAGGGTGTGAAAGTGTGTGTGTGAGGAGTGAGCGTGTCCGTGTGCGCATGTGTGGGGCGAGTCAGGTCCTTGACCTCCCCGTGTGGCTTCCCCAGACTCGGGATGTTCGAGTCGCGGGCTTAGAGTCAGGCCCGGGCGCGACGGGGCGGGGCGGGGCGGGGCGGGGGAGTACGTATACGTCGTAGAGCCGGGTCGCCGGGCCGGGGGTCTGCCGGTAAACATCGCCGCCACCTCCGACGCAAGCCGTCCGCGACGCTTCAGCACACCTCCTCGCGCGGGGGGCCGGCGGCGTCGAGGAGCGGCAACGCCAGGGGATCGAAGAGGCGCGAAGCCCGCCCTGGGCTGGTCGGGTCCGCGGCGCCACGGCAGGACTGGTCGGGAGGTCGTCGAGGGCCGCGAGCCCTGGGGGCGGGCCGGCGAGCGGGCGTCGGGCGGCCGGCGTGTGCAGGGGCCTCGGCCCGGATTCCGCCCGCCGCCGAGCCGCACCGGCCCGACCCGAGCCGCCGCAGGGGTACCGGCGCCGGCCGACCGCCCTGCCGAGGCCGGTCCTCTTCATGGCCGACCACCACCAGCCGCCTCCGCCGCACCCGTTTAGCCGCGAGTGGTAGGTCAAGTAGGTCAGAATAAAACATTGCCTAATACTAGGTTGGTAGCTCCTAAGGATGTGTTTCGTCACGCACTATCTACTGGCCCGCCGGGCAGATCTGTAAGACCTATGTCGCCCTGTTCTCCTTAAACCTCGATACTCTCTTGTCATATACTCTTGACCGCTCCCAAAGGAAAACCAGAAAAGTCAGTGTCTATCTCCGTCAAAACTTCTTTAGATATTCAAAGTTTCTGTCTAAGAGTCTCATTTCCTAGCACTACTCAAAGGTTACTAAAATTAACCATTATTTCGTCTAGACCTAGTAGTCTCTGTCCATTGTGTCCTTCTTCCTGTCGTCAATCGTGCCGTTGAATTCCATTGTATGTACCTCCGCAGTCGTTTCTAATCCTACTTACATCTAGTTCGAAAGGTACTTGAACAGGCCCAATATTCCTTTAAAGTTCTCGTCCTTACAGGAGGAAGTGGTCTTGGTTGTGCCTTTCTTTTTCTGTTCTTTCCGACGGTAACACAGTAAAAGATTCTTAGGGAACTTAAAATCGATGGTTGACGGTCTTTTCGGGAGTAGAAGAGGAGAGGAATGTCAAATGTAGTGCAACCATGGAAAGATCGGAATCTATTTACTAGTGGCACCATCGGAATCTGGTTCTTCGACCGATTAGGAAAGGTACTTCGATTAGGTTACCAGTAAAGTTCTGTCTAAATTACCTTTGTGATTCCGACGAAGTTTCTTAATAGACTAAGGAAATTTTACATATAGACATATGTGTCTGTGTAAGAAAAAAAAATTTCGAATGAAAATTATCCCTACTTAGTCAAAACCTTAGATTCGACAAACGGTTCGACTTCAGTACCCAATACTTTATTGAAAATTGAAGACCTTAGTATAACGGATGACAATGAGATTTATCTTTGTATCCCTCAAAAAATTTTACACTTAAAAACGGATAGAGATTTTTAAAACTACAGTTGAAATCAATTGGAATTTATGTGACTTAACTTAGGTGTTTGCACTCTGTAGAGTCTGGAAAGGACTACGATATCGGAAACAAAAGGTCACCGGTTTTATGGTTTTACGGATAACATAAATATCCAATTTTTGACGCACATTTCGGAAACGATAATGAGGATGAGAATTTCTATTATAAGACACACCGGTTTTTTTTTTTTTTTTTTTTTTTTTTTTTTTTTTTTTTTTTTTTTATCAAAA